>JAVIWB010005206.1:0-70570 GCA_031893035.1 Dermolepida albohirtum
TGCTAATCTAAGCTCGTCTCAATATTATTTTGAAAACGTCAACTTCATTCAATTCTCTCCAAAATGATGCATCCATCTTGAAACTGTTTGTCCATATCTACTTATCCATAAATATTGCTAAATTAATTTCTATCGAGAAGATTTTTAGAAAATCTGCTGAAACTGAAAATTAAAAACCAATACAAGTTCGTCAACTGAAGCTTAATTGTGTTCCATTTTCCAAAGCAGCAGAAAACATTGTTTAAACGAAAACAGGCGGTGTTAAATCCCATTAACTTCTTCACGTACGAATTGCATACATAATTTACTTGCACATTGGTCCAACTGACTAACAGATAAATATTACTCTACGAAATTTTGGCATCCGTCGCGATAAGTACTTGCGCCAAACAAAACAAATGTCAAACCGATGATATAGTGTATGTACAATAGTATTCTTAAGTAAAAAGAGAGCGAAAACTATTACTTCAAGTTCAAGAAATACTCGTCTGCACATTTTCTAGTTATCGCTTTTATGCGATACTTCCGAATCGGCAAATTCTATTTCAGTATACTCAATTCCCTTCGCGTACAAATTCATTTCCGATATTTGGATTTCGAAAATTCTATTATCATTTTAAAATATTCAGAACAAAGAATCATCACTCCTGCAGTGTCAAAATCGGGAAAACTTGACCGCTATTTACTGTGTTCTTATCAAAACAGCATAGAGTTAACAGATTTGTAATCGAAAAGTTTAATATCTTATCGAGTGGATGAGTACTCGACGATCTAACAAATTTGAAATCGAGCTCTGATGATAATAAAGTCTTTCGAAAGGTTCAACTTCTTAAAAGTACAGTCGAGAGAGTGGCGAAGAAAACAACGTCTATTTACGAATAAAAAGAGGGTATGAGAGAAAATTGGTTTGGCTGCGGATCAAAACACAGATATAATTTTACAACATTTAAACCCTACTTTCCCCGCAAATCGGATGAAATAGATTGAAGAAGCCATTTGCAAAATGGATTTGTAAAAATACTGAAACATTTATCGCTATCGTTAAAGCTCGGGAGATCCTGTTCGTTCAACGAATGAATTTTAACTGCTTGAACCGCAAATTAGAAGAAACAGTGATCATGACCATTAGTGATCTCCGGTTATCGCCGAAGTCATGGCATATGTTTGCAATAGATGGCGTTAGTTCATTTCTGAAAGTGCTAATCATTTGCATCTACCTTTAGTTATGTCATTCACTTTCAAAAAAGAATTGGGAGCGTAAAATGGGCGATCAAAGGGAAAAATGCGTGTCGAATTTGTGACAAGTTCACTGTGACAGTGCTATGCTAGTAGTAGTAGTGTTAGTGGTAGTTTAGAAGTTCTTTGCGAATGATTTTAGTATTTGGGTAAAATGAAGGTATTGATCGAGTGACACCCATGCCAGACGACACGAGAGATTGCAAGACAGTTTAGTGTAAATAGATCTTGACATAAAACGTAACAATTGATAATGCAAACTTAGTGTTAGTTGGCAAACGCAGTAGATAAGAGCTTTTGAAGAAGGCAATTTTGCAACTACAATGCAACGGTTGTAACAGCATTCTAGTAATGGGTGTGCAACTTAATTCTGTTACTTTTTTTGTAAAAAATGCCTTTATTTTATAATCAAAAGAATGTACATATTATGTAAAGTATTGTCCGTCGGACGCTACAACTTTTCCTCATCTTTCGGGCAATTGATGGATTCCTTCCCAAAAGAATCGTTCATGCTTTGAGGCCAAGAACGAACTAAGCCAATTTTTGATTCCTTTAACTGAAGTGAAGCGTATTCCAATAATGGCATTCTGCATCGATCGAAATAAATAGTAGTCAGAAGGGGCAATGTCTGGGCTATAAGGTGGATGAGGTAAAACTTCCCAGCTGCTGTTTTCCAAATAGTTTCTTACTGGTCTTGTAAGGTGAGGCCAAGCGTTGTCATGATGGAATATTATAGACTTATGTCTGGTCGTGTTTCGGCGATTGCTCTCTTCAAACGAATTAATTGTTTTCTTACAGCTCGTCCGTAATAGAATCACCAGGTTTTAACAGCTCATAATGGATAACACCCGTCAAATCCCACCGAATAGACAGCATTACCTTAGCACCATGAATATTTGGCTTCGCCGTTGATGCTGATGGCTGGCCAGGCTTTACATAAGATTTTTTTCGGAATATCGTAATGAATCCATTTGTCATCACCAGTAATGATTCGATGCAAAAACGACTTTTTTTTATGGCGTTCAAGCAGCATTTGCGACATGCAAAATCGTCTTTCAACGTCTCTTGGCTTCAATCCGTGTGGTACTCAATGAATGAACCCCAATGCTTTTAAACGTCTTGAAATGGCTTGGTGAGTTACTCCCAACGTTTTTGCATTTTGGACGCGGCCTGTCTTCAACGCTGAAATCACCGCATTTAAAGCGTCGATACCATTCACAACATAATTTTTTTGTTGCAGCAGATTCACCATACACTTCTGCAAGCAATCGCTGAACTTCAGCTGCACTTTCCATCCAGTTAAAGCAGAAAATTAAAACTTCCTGCAAATGTTGTTGTACAAAATTGAAAACAATGTAACTAAATATGATTGACAGATGTCAAACCTTTCCAACAAAAAAAATAAAAACTGTTGTACTCAACTAATATATAACAACTAACGACCTCCATTGAAAAGTAACCGAATTAAGTTGCACACCCATTAGTAGATGGAAATTTTTAGCACGAAGCTAGCGATTTTAGTTCAATTTGAATTTAACTGTTGGTAATTTAAAGGAACTTATTGTAATTGCAGTTTTTTTAAATACAGAGGGAAATGTTTAGTATAGTTTGAGTTCGACTGTTGATAACATAAAATTTTCCTATATCGCAACCCTGTCAAAGAAGTTCAGCGCGTATAAACATCTGCGTCATGCGACTTAAACGCGAATAAGACGATCCTTTTTTTAGTTGCTTGTAACTGGTGATGGAAAGTAGACTGTTTATAACAATGACCTGAAGATTCGCCTTAAACGTTATCGAAAGCAGACATTCATCAGATGTTCATTATGTTCTTGTTGCAGTGGAATTGGACAGTTTCAGTGAGTCTATCATTCAGAGCTCATTAATCACAAAGGAATTGTATTTCATCACGACAACGCTAGATCGAACACCAATTTGATCGCCCAGAATATTTTTGGGCCTTGAATAGAATGTGTTGCCACACACATCGTACTCGCCTTCAGATTTCCACTTATGGTCTTCCATTTTGAAATATTTCATAAATTTTTTACAAAATTAGGACTACTGCAGGGCGTTCCTCTGAACATCAGAATACAAATATATTATCAGCACATTTTCCTCATCAAGTCAGGCAACATTTGGATGAAAGATTTCCGGTATGTTTGATTGCGGTAGCCCTCTTAGTTGACCTCCAAGATCTCCCGTCGTACCATTACACTGTTCATTATGGCCTTGGCTTAAAAATAAGATATGCAAAGCAAAAGTCGACAGTCGGGATACTTCAATTCGACGTATTAGAAACGCTGCGAACGATATTGAAAAAAGGCTTGAATTAATCAAAGGAGCAACCGACGAAGCACGAAATGTTTAGAAATTAATCGTGGTATTTTTGAACGTTTGATTACAAGAGCGCCACAATTAGAACAATGTTAGTGGAAAATTATATTATGACGCTGTAACTTGAGAACGGATAACGTTTGATTTGTTTTAAAAATTTTAAGGTGTAAAATACGTTCCTGGAATTTGGTGCGATCCTTCCAACTCACCCTGTACGATACGGTACATCTAATCGCTCGAAAACGACAGCTTTCTCTAAAGGAAAAAAATAAGTAATTCGTTATTCCGTGTTTTTCTAAGAAATAGTTGTCTACTTTGATCCCACATAACTAATTTAAATACAGTAGAGTCCGCTTATAATGAACCCGGTTATATTGAATTCTCGGTTATTATAAACCGTTTTAGATGGCCAAATAAATCGCCCCTTAAGTTCAATGTATTTTTTTTCGCTTGTAATGAACTCGCATATATTGAACTTTCGCATATAATGGACCATATTTTACGTTTCAACCGAAAACAATGTGCCACTTATAATGAACTTTCTTTATCGCTCGAATGGGAATCCCCCGAAAACTCCGTTACATCAAAAACGCGGTGCCTGTCAGTCCTTCCCCTTCAGTCTGTCTCACAAATTAGTCACGTTACGTTGTCCGTTCGTGTTACAGTATTTACCAATTGTAGCTTGTGGGTTTATAAACATGGCGCTAAGTGATAATCAAAAACAAAAGCGCAAAGCTTTCACTTTAGAAAGAAAGTATGGAATTATTAAAAAATTACAAAGTGGTTTAAAACAAGCTGATGTGTGTAAGAATCTGAATTTAAACAAGTCGACGGTTTGTATGATTTGGAAAGAAAGAGATAAAATACTCAAGAATTATTATGAACAAAAAAATTCTAACGCCAAAAAAATTAGAAAATCAGCTCACGATAAAGTGGATAAAGGGCTTTTGCTATGGTGTTCTCGGCAAAGAGGTAAGAATGCGACGATTATCGGTGCTTTACTGCAAACAAAAGCAGAAGACTTTGGAAGCAAAGTGGAAGATAGCGATTTCAAATGTAGTCGAAGCTGGATCGAAAGATTTAAAAAACGCCACGATATCAACAGTGGAAAAGTTGTAGGCGAAGCAGCATCAGTTATTATGGAAGTAGTAGATGATTGGTTGCAAAATAAATGGCCCAACATACGACAAAATTATGAAGACCACGACATCTTCAATGTAGATGAAACGGGTATATTCTACAGGCTAATGCCCAACAGAACGTTGAAATTTAAGGGCGACAGTTGCATTGGTGGAAAACTATCAAAAGAAAGGCTCACAGTTTTGGTTGCAGCAAATTTTACAGGCACAGAAAAAAGGAAGTTACTTATTATTGGCAAGTCCCAAAACCCACGTTGTTTTCGCGGCAAACGATTGCCTGTACATACATATATACAGTTCTAATAAAAAAGCATGGGTGACGTCAGATATTTTTTGTAACGAATTGCGCGATTGGGATAATGAATTAAGGAGAAAAATTCTATTACTAGTAGACAATTGTCCAGCGCACCCTGAGGTAAAGAATTTGAAATTCATTAAATTGGTGTTTATACCTCCTAATACCAGTTCCAAATTGCAACCAATGGATCAAGGCGTTATCCACAGTTTGAAGAGTAATTATCGACGAATTCTTCTTTCAAAAATAATGATTAATAGCAGTGCACAAGGCAGTCGTATTAGTCTTCTTGATGCGGTGAACTGTATTCACATGGCATGGCAAAACGTCACAGCAAAAACAATAACAAATTGTTTCAAACATGCAGGATTTCTTAAGCGTCAAAACAAATTTGATGACGATGATGAAATCCCGTTAAGTGAGTGGCTAAAGAGAACTGATCTTGATAATGTTGAAAATAATGGTCATGGTCTACCTCTAACTGTGGAAATGGATGCTAATTTTGAAGACTATGCGCGTATCGATGAGAATGTTGTGTGTATTGAAACTTTGTTAGATGACGATATTGTTGCTTGGGTACGTTCAAAATCAGCAACTAATTCGAATGACAGTGACAATGAAGAAGAGAATAATGAAGCTGAATGTAGTGCTGCTAATGCGTCATTACCGCAAGTGCCCACTGTAAAGTTTGTGCAAAATATAGATGTTGTACGTAATTTTTTACAAATGAATGAAGCTCCAGATAACATTTTGAACAGCCTGGCTAATGTAGAAATGTATTTGAATGGTATTTACGTAACTTTGTCTTATAAACAGTCTAAAATAAGGGACTATTTTAAACAATCTGTTAAATAATAATTTTTTGTTCATTTAAATTATTCAAATTTACTTTTTTGTTAGCTAGAATGAATTTCGGCTATAATGAACCATTTTTAGTGGCCAGTAGTAGTTCATTATAACCGGACACTACTTTAGTTTAAGTTTTTAGGCCGAATAAATATAACTTGCGAAAGTATGTATCAATATTGAAATTAAATGTAAAATAAACAGCGTCAGGGCACCACCTACTAAAGAACATCGATAGGTTTAGAATCTATTTTTTTCTAATTCGAATTATGTCTTTAAAATAAGATGCCATCAAAACATTAAAGGGAGACGCGCGTCGCATTAAACTTTTATGTATAAAGGACATGTGTTAGCATCTGAATAAGCCGAAGCGCAATAGATTAGTTGGCAGAGTTATTTCTGCAACAAGAATACATCGCGAGATATCTTAGCTAGTACATAGGTGGAGGAAGGCGGGGATTCCTACTGTTCCCATAACACTCTTGCCGTCAGGAGGATATTCGTGAGCCTGCTGGAAACCTGTTGAACGAAAACTGTTTTCGGCTGCTACGAAGCGGAAATCGAAAACTTGATGTTATTTAGTTACTTTTTCTCTTCTCTTTCTAGTCGCGCACATTCACGAAACCGCGGCGGCGGATAAGTGTCGAAAATAAACTAAATAACCTCAATTTTTCCTTTTCACGGTTCATGTAACGGTGATTCACTAAGTGTAAATTCGAGTGTCCCCCGATAATGGGGGGTCGAACGCAAGAAGTGTTGTTGACTTTGAGACGCAATTCACCTGAAGAACTGTGGGGTTTCAGTTTAGTAGGGGGCGCCGATTTGAAAACACCATTAATTGTGACCAGAGTAAGTATTTTGTGAATGTTTTTTTTCGATAAACACGTGTTTGCACGTTTTCAGAGACTCTTTTAAATATTTATAGAACACACTTGGTAGGAATTGAATCATTTTGTGATTCACAAACAAATGATGTTTTCGCGCCGGTACTTAGTAACAACTTCCTCCTACAATTTCGCTCGAGAAATTTTTCTAGAATTTTGGAAATACATAGCTCGCCAGATTTCATTAGAATATCAAACGTTGAGAGCAATGCAGTAATTTGATATGTTTTTTTTATGTGAGTATGGACGGTTTCATTCAGTATCAGACGAATTCTGATTGGCGATTAAATTATGTATATCGTCAAGGGATAAATTACTAATATTTGTGGCAACGTAAATACATATAATAGAGATTGATTAGAAAGTTTAGGCGAATGGAAGTTTTCGCATAAACTGCGTTAACTGCTAGCCAAGACGGTGTTGCCCATTTATTAACGATACCGATAAAATCGTAAAATAAAAGTACCGTAACTTTCTTGAAGCATCTTTACAATTTCAACCAACGTGGTCACGTTTTTCAAAACTGCAATCACTATAAAAAACGGGAAAATGTTTTAGGGGATACAATCATTCTAATTTTGTAACATTCTTTGATTCTAAGGGGTATGCATATCTCGCATGTATATTAGATTTGTTTAGTGATTGTGTAATTAAGTTAGAGGTAGTATTTAATATATACACACAAAGACACTCGTCTACAGATATAAACATAAAAAATGAAAAAGTTAATGTCAAAGAAAATGTTTCAAGTATTTCGTAGGCCTAGCCAACGAACATGAATATTACCAACACTTGTAAAGGTGTCCCAATATTAACGTAAGATTTGAATTAAATAAAAAATACAGTTTTTAGTTTAGAAATTTTCCATGACCATTATGCATAAATGTGGCTGAATTTTGTTGATGCAACCTTGAATCTCTTCCTTTAAAGCACGTGTGGTTGTGGGCTTGTTGACATAGACCTGCGATTTCAAATAATCCCATAAAAAGAAATATGGCGTTAAATCACACGATCTAGGGGGCCAATTCTGATCACCGAAATGAGAGAGTACACGATCTGGAAATGTCTCATGCAGTAATTGAATTGTTTCACGGGCTGTATGGCATGTGGCACCGTCTTGTTGAAACCACATATTGACCACATCAATATCATCCAGTTTCGGCAGAAAGAACTGCGTTTTCATGTTGCGATATCGAGCACCAGTAACAGTCACTGCTGGACCAGTTTCATTTTCAAAAAAGTATGGTCCAATTATGCCTCCAGCCCAAAATGCATACCAAACAGTGACACGTTGTGGATGTATTTGTTTTTCGACAATCACATGTGGGTTCTCAGAACCCCAAAACCGGCAATTTAGGCGATTAACAAAGCCATAAAGGTGAAAATGTGCTTCATCGCTTAGGATGATTTTGTCGAAAAATTAGCATCCATTTGTTCATGTTCAATAATCCATTCAACGAACTCTCTTCGTTGTGCATGGTCATTAGGCTTCAGTTTTTGTGTTAATTGAATTTTGTAAGCATGGAGACACAAATCTTTAGTGAGTATACGCTGTAGAGAGCTTCTTGAAATTTGCAATTCTTGTCCACGAGGTTCCTGGATTGTCTCCGACACTCTCACATACTGCTTCGATATTGATATTTGAATGGCTTGTTTTTGGACGACCAGTGTGTTTGGTGTCTCCAACGGATCCAGTCTCCCTGAATTTTTCAATTAATTTCTTCACCGTTGACGAAGCTAAAACACTATTCCGACCATATTTTGTATGAAATTTTCGAACCGCGGCCGCCAAGCCTTCATTACTTTTGAAATATTGTTCAATAATGAAAACACATTGTTCTATAGTGTAACGTTCCATTTTTACTAACCCTAAACTGTCAGCTGTCGAATTGTTTTTTTAGGGTTGCCAACACTTTACAGCACAAATGGCGACAAATTCAAATCTTGCGTTAATTTTGGGACACGCATTATAACTTGTGCAATACTCTTCTTCTTAGTAGAACTTGTTGTGTGTAACGTCCTTAGATTTTTCTTTTGTCTTCCAAAGGTGCTCAATTTCATTTAAACACAAAAATTGAAATGGCGAACTTATTTCATTAGTACCGAAATTGTATTCAAGTATGTACAGTTTAAAATGATAATCGACGAAGGAGATACATGATGAAACTGCACCACCACTAAACTTATAAGAACACGGACTTTTACGTTTCAAAAATGTATTGCAGACACTACATACGTTTCATCATACAATGGCTTCGTCAGGCGGATGAAAAATCCAAAAAAAAGAATCCGTATTTTTCATCCACCTGACGAAGCCATTGCGTGGTGAAACATATGTTTATACCAAACTACTATACAGTTTAGCAAGGACAGTAATTTTACTATTTACTAGATCCAGAAAAAGCAAGATGTACATGGTTGTTGCTAGATCCAGATTGCTGGTGTACTATACATAATAATAATACTAATAATAAGTGTTAAAAAAAAAACAAAACCGGACTGAAAATACATTATGTCCAAAAGGGTTATCACTAGTTATACAACAGCTTCTTGCTCTACCTCATAATTTTCTAGAAAAAACAAATTATTCAAAATCCGAGCTATGAAATATAAATATATTGAAAGCTAATGCCACAAGCATAACAAGAATGAAGCAAATACCAAGGTCTGCCTCGTGAATGAAATACTCCTTTATGGCCGATTTGAATGTAAAAAATGAGAACCTTCGAATATCTAAGAATACCTCAAAGATTTTTTAATCTATAATAATATCAATCCAATCTTTCCTCTTAATATTAATGAACTAATTTTATGTGTAACACATGGAGGTGACTTATTGATAATTTTATAAATAAAGCGTTCGAAGTGAACAAATCTACGCTTAATTATATTTGCGGGAAAGTTTCTGTCTTCTGCTTTTCAAAATATTCTCCTCGAAAATCCGTGCAGTTTTGCATTCGTTTAAACCAATCCGAAAAGCATTGCTGCCACTGTGAAGTCGGTATCTCCAAAATATGAGTTTTGAATGCTTCGACTGCCTCTTACGGCGTAGAAAACCGTTGACCACGAAGTTTATTCTTCACGTGTGGGAACAAAATGAAATCACAGGGTGCTAGATCAGGGTTGTACGGAGGATGGTTCATCAATTAAATGTTTTGTCCGGTCAAATATTCAATTGTTTAAACTGACCTGTGAGAGCTCGCATTGTCATGATGGAGAATGATCTGACGTTTTCGGTTTGTTTTCCTTATTTCTTCAAAAACTTTTGGCAAACAAGTAGTTGTGTACCATTCGGAATTGACCGTTCTACAACTCTCTAAAAGCACGATTGCAACGTGACCGGCTTTTCCGAAAAAACAGGCGACCATTTGTTTTGATGTGCTTCGAGCGCGAATAACTTTTGTTGGTTTTGGTTCATCTTGGAATACCCACACAGTCGACTGCTGTTAATCCCATTTTTTCGCTGACATAAAATTTTCAAGTTACTGTCAACAATGGAAATAGCGACCGGGTAATAAAACTGTCAAGGTAAATATATTGTCAAAAATGACAAACTGATGCAATCATCAGATCGGTGGCAACACTAACAGTGTTGCCAGTCCCCGAAATATAAATGGCTACCCTCGTATTAATCACAATATCTCAGTTTTCAATATGGATCAGCTACTTGTTGTCTACTTATCAATTACAAGTTAACGGATGTTTGAACCGTTAAGTATTCCGACATTTTTTTATATGAAAGATACTTGATCTCTGAAATCTGCTGTTTTTTTTTTATAACAGGTTAAAATATTGGTACCGTACACAGGGTGACGAAAAGCTAATAGAATGGCCATCGATTTCGATTGATTTTAAAAAAATCGCTCAACTTTTATTTAGACATTCTAAACTACCTAAAGCAAAATATTTACACGCGTGTCTGCCAATATCGGGTTTGCAATTCGAGTTCTTCAAATGCTAATACGGTTTATTTTTTAAATTTGTATATTACGCATTCATATACTTTAATTCAATCCCCTAACAGTTCGATTACTTTTTCAATTTTCGAAAATATATATCGATTACCCCATTGTATTTAGCCTTCAGCGCAAGGTGACACGATATTTATTTTTGATTTCTATTTGGATCCATAGGTAACGTTCGGTTCAAAAGCGGACGGTGTCCTCCAAAGAGGTGATGTGATAACTAAAATTGGCAGTTATGACGCAAGGGACGTAAGGCACCAAGACGCCCAGATGTTATTCAACAACGCGGGCAATTCAATCAGAGTTGTCGTCCAAAGGTGAGTACACGTAAGCTTCCTATGTCATTTGCACTCCTATACTTCGAAGAAAAATACGGAAATTTTTCTTCGAAGGCGGAAAACCTCGACGGTTTTGCAAAAAAAAAATTACTACGGTTCGGCATCTACACAACTTAAATCGTCTTTTTTTTCGAACCGTGTATATATCAGAAGAGCCAGTAATTGGTATTTTATTTACAGTTTCATTCCAGAATATTACGTTCATTGCTAGTTTAGTAAATGATTTTAGTAAATTGTTGAAATGTTGCTGCAAGGTTTATTCGCTGATTCGCTATTCGATGATCAATGTGAAAGTGAAGTAATGTAAAAGTGACATTTCGACCGATAAACCGTCAATAAATAACAAACTTTTCGAATTTATTTTTAGTGTATTGTGTGTTTGCCAAATTTTTCTTGGCTTTATGTGCTGCGACGGATAATCGCATTTATTTTCGTGCATTACCCAGCAGTTATTCATCTGTTTTTCTTTTCGCGTTTTGTTTGAAACTTATAATAGTATTGAAACAGACATTAAAATGAAAAAATTTACTTTTTGTGTGAATCTAATACCGTCGCATTCTTTGAAAAACTACCCAGATATTCCACACATATTTTTATCCCTGCATAAAATGTGACCACAGGTTGCTACGAGGAGAAACATAAAAGTGTTCTACCTGACAATGAGACAAAAGGCCTAAAGTATATGATTTTTTTCGACAATTTTATTTTGCAACGTAATCTAACTTAACTTTAAAGCATTTGCGTTCTCTGTTCTGCTTATATCATAAGCGTATACATAAGTAGCATAACTTCATCGTCTTGCAGGGGTTTTAGTAGCTTGCACACTTTAAAGGTTCTTTACGGTTCTCTTGTCCGGTCCAGATTGGAATATGCTTCAGTTGTGTGGTAACCGCTTTACCACTACCAGCAGTTACTCCTGGAGCGTGTTCAAAAGAGGTTCCTCAAATATTTGTTCTGCAGGATTGATGGACATTATCTTGCCTTTGGTTCGACGTATGAGGGTCTGCTTGCTAGGCACAATTTTGATTGTCTTGGTTCGATTATGAGGGTCTGCTTGCTAGGCACAATTTTGATTCTCTTGGTATACGCAGGAAGAAAGCTAGTGGCGGTTATCTTTATAAATTAATAAATAATTTTGTTGATTCTTCTGTGTTGTTGTCCCAGGTAGATTTTCTCGTGCCTAGTTTTGATACTAGATTATCGGCAACCTTCTCAATAACTAAGGCAAGAACCAATGTTCTCTACAAGGCTCAATCGGTACATATGTCCAGAAATGCCAATGTATTATACAAGGATTCTTTCAGTTGAATTCGATGGAGCCTGTGGTTGATTGACTTGATCAATAAGGTTGATATATAACCCCTTTCCACAATTAACTATTTGTAAATTCTGTATACGCATCATCAGCAGATAATTTCAAAGTGTCGCACCTGGTAAAACACGGCGAAAAAATTGTACGAACAATAAACTCCGTACGCGATCCGCACCGTTGAAAACCAAGATGTGCACTGTGTCTGTTTCACAAGATTTTTAAAAAATACTTTTACTTAAACTAACATGCACTACATTGAAAAAGGTTATTATGGTCAAAAAGTGTCTGTGTGAGAAGAGAGGCGTTTGCAGACGCCGGCCCTCTGCAAACGCCTCTCTTCTCTCTACTGAAAGACAAGAGGAACAATATCATAAAACACACATAAATCACACAGACACTTTTTGACCATAATAACCTTTTTCAATGTAGTGCATGTTAGTTTAAGTAAAAGTATTTTTTAAAAATCTTGTGAAACAGACACAGTGCACATCTTGGTTTTCAACGGTGCGGATCGCGTACGGAGTTTATTGTTCGTACAATTTTTTCGCCGTGTTTTACCAGGTGCGACACTTTGAAATTATCTGCTGATGATGACAACTTGGTTGTCGAAATGCGTATACAGAATTTACAAATAGTTAATTGTGGAAAGGGGTTATATATCAACCTTATTGATCAAGGATCCTTTCGTTAATTTGCATCTGTTATTCGTTCAGTTTTTTTTTTAATGACTTGGATTATATTACATTAAGTGCACCTATTTTTGTTTTTAATTTTAATTTTATTTTTAAGTGCATTATGTAAATGGTCTGTGTAACTGTTGGGCATTAAAGGTTATTATTATTATTATTATATGTAAAAAAGCGATTTCTATTGATCCTTAAACTAAACATCAATTATTTTTCCAATAAATTATACGAAATGAAATCCTATGTGAATGGCTCAGCTCAAAGAAGTTTCACTCGCAAAAGATAGGCCGGACTTAGCCTCATAGTGAACTCGGTCATTGTCATATAGTCCTTTTTGAAATGTAATCAACAACAGTGAGTTTAGTCCCAAAAGGCCGTGACCATAGGCTTTCCCGCTGAAGGCTGTATGCCGGTCTTTTTGGAGATGGAGAAACCTTATGGACGCTTCGCATGTACTCTGGTTTTATTTTTCGACCTCAATGATGTACCTAAATCTCATCACCTATCACTATCTGAGAGAGAATGCCAGTGCTTGCATCGAAAAATGCAAAATTATTTTAAGAAATTTGTCTACTAAGCAGTGTTTGTTCGAGAGTCGACAATCTTGGAACCCGCCTTGCAAAAGCTTTCCTCGTTCCTAGTTTATGGTGTAGAATTCTTAAAACGCTTGTTTGTCAAATATATTTAATTCTCCATCAATAGCAGAAACGACGATCTGTCATGCTAGAATCAGGACTGTTCGTCGCCGCTTTTTGAGTAATCTTCAATGGATTCACGACTATACCGAAAATGTTTTGATCAATATTTCATTTCAAAATATGATGGAGCCTCGTCCCTATACATTACAGTAATTCGTTTGTGAATAATTTTAGAATTCTGTTTATTTGTCGGTTTTTGTTTCTATGGAAAAGACATTAGCTATAAGTTAAGCCTTCGCTGATTGTAAATAAGTTATACCACTTAAATTCACGTGCGTATTTTAAGCAAAATAATACGTTTTATATTAATTTATTAAATATATTCTACTAATTGTGCAGAAAATTGATGAAAGACATTGACTGTTGTGTGTGTGTTTTTTCAGAATGATAACGAAACGTAGACATCTGGAATAGTTCATTTTGAAAGAAATTTATGTTTATTTATTTGCTTTTAATATAAAATAAATTATTACGAAATAATTTTATATAATTTAATAAGATATAATGAAGATTTTGGCTGCAGCGATTTCCAAAAGAAAAAAAAAATGGACGACCGTGACAGGACTCGAACCTGCAATCTTCGGATCCGAAGTCCGACGCCTTATCCATTAGGCCACACGGTCTGCTTGTACAGTACTTTTAAGAAGCTCTATATATATCGTATATTATCGTGAATATTGATTTTTATCATTTGTATAATATACATACATTATGATTGTATTTAAATTAAATTTAATACAGAACAATGAAGATTAAAGTTGCATACGACAATCATTGAATTAAGTGTATAAATCTCGACGAATTTCGCCAGAGAGTACACAAGATTATTGTGGGCGTGCATGTTGTTGGCATACTTTGTTATAACAATGCTATTTAAAAATTCGCGGAATATAAATTTAACTTCAATTTGTCGTGCTACTTTTAACTTCAACAAGACGTCAATAATAGATCTTGTAGGAAATCTCGTATTTGAACAAAATAAGTCTAAATAGAATGAATGACAATAAGGGAAGTCAATACATGTATATTTTAAAATGTCGTTTTTGTGTTATAATTATCCAACTTTGTAGTGTATTTAATCGCAAAAATGCTACATACATACATATGTAAATAACGGCAGTCAACTATCAAACATCTACCTCTTTTCTAATAACAGGTCGAAACTTTTTGCCTATAAAGTCATCCTTTCTTACAAAAAAAAATAGCAATCTATCTATGATATTGTTAAAATCTACTCCACGATATATTTACAGGGTGCTTACTAAACGTGGGCAAAAATTCAAGAAGTTATTATTTGGGCTTTTATAAGATTTTTTGTCCTCGTGTGGTTTTCGGAAAAGCGCTTCGTCTTGAAGATGCAGGCCAAAAAACATTTTCAAAAAAAAATACACTACTACTACATATACGAGGATAGTTTGACAAGTAGTGAGAATGACACATAGGTGGCGCTCTAATTGGTAAAACAAATGCACTGTAATTTAGGTTGCCTATTTGTATGTTTACATTCCGATATTTAGATAAATCGGTTGATTAGTTTATTTTTGACAGCTGATTGAAAAAGAAGCAACACGTCGTTTTGTTAAAATGGAAAAAGCAGAGTATCGTGCGGTAATTAAATACTTCGTAATTAAGGGTATGAAAGCTACCGAAATAAAAGATGAGTTACGGGAAACATTAGGCGAATCTGCTCCATCATCCGCCACAATAAGTAGATGGTTAAACGAATTTAGCTGTGAAGCTGTGTTGATGAAGCGCGCTGTGGAGCACACAAAATTGTGACTTCTAAGGAAATGATTATGAAAATCCATAATATTATTACGCAAGATCGACGACTCAAAGTGAGAGAGATAGCAGACATGGTAAACATTTCAACAGAACGCGTACACCACATTTTAACGAAAGAATTGGGCCTTTCCAAGCTTTCGGCACTCGTTTACGCGTTTCCAATGAGTGTTTAGACCTTTATAAGCGGAATTCGGTTGATTATTGTAGGTGATTTGTTACTTGCGATGAAACTTGGATACACTACAGTACACCAGAATCTAAACAACAGTCGAAACAATTTTTAGAACGTGGTTCTGCACCTCCAAAGAAAGCGAAAACCACTTTATCGGCAAACAAGATGATGGCATCAATTTTTTGGGATCCAAAGGGCATTTTTCTCATTGATTACCTTCAGAAAGGTGCCACAATAAACGGACAATATTATGTAGAACTTCTACAAGAATTAAATGTTGAAATTTGTGCTAAACGGCCAGGAATGGAAAAGAAAAAGATTCTGTTTCACCAAGACAACGCTCCCTCGCATACCAGCACAGTTGCGATGTCCAAAATCCACGAGCTGCATTTCCAATTAGTACCGCATGCGCCTTATTTGCCGGATCTAGCCCCTTCCAACTTCCACCTTTTTCCAAAATTGAAAACGGCACTAGGTGGAAAGAAAATTTCGTCTAACGACGAGCTTATTATCTTCGTAAATGAGTATTTTGCAAGCCTTCCGGAATCGCATTTTAGAGATGGCATAAGGGCATTGAAGCACCGTTGGAATAAATGTATTGCTCTTTTAGGAGAATATATTGAAAAATAAAAATTATTTTGTATTTAAAAAATTCGTTTTTCTTTTCCATTCTCACTACTTGTCAAACTACCCTCGTATTACATATTATACGTTGAAAATGTCTACCACCAGCTAGGATGTATGCATCCAATCTTTACTTTAGGTGTTGAAATGTCGAAATTTCTGAAAAGGCACAAATTCTCATTGATTGAGAACA
This sequence comes from Dermolepida albohirtum, assembly GCA_031893035.1. Classification (NCBI taxonomy): domain Eukaryota; kingdom Metazoa; phylum Arthropoda; class Insecta; order Coleoptera; family Scarabaeidae; genus Dermolepida; species Dermolepida albohirtum. Next base: position 16,511 of record JAVIWB010005206.1, read on the forward strand.
AGCCAAAGACACACGCGCTATCGACTGTCAAATATTTTGACATCTTTCACTGTCTATATTATGTTTGCGTTATTAGAGGTTTGTTTAAAATTATATTACTTTAGCTATTTTACGGTGTTCATTAGTTCTTTTTAGAGCTCCGACCTGCAGATTAACCGATTATGTAAGTAATATGCGAATGTGAACATAAGAATGAATTCGAAAATCATGAAATAGTTGAAATAGTATTAGTTAATAGTAAGATTAGATATTTTTGAATTATATTTGCATTCGATTTTTTGACGCGCAATGGTATTGTGCAATGTTCCTATTCAGTGTGCGCCACAAATTTTCAATTGGAGATAAGTCGAATAATAGTGGTGGCCACATCATTCACACAGTAGACGCACTTTGTTGCCGGCAATTACAGACGGCAGTGTCTTTTTGATAATGACAATTACGCCCTCCACAAAGTTTTAGTATCGAAGACTCCAGAACTTCTCACAGCATCGACGTATAACGTTGACTGTTATATATGCACAGGATCATGATACTTCCGCCTCCGTGCTTCATTCCGGATCAGGTCTTCGGCACACATAGCGAGTCCCCAGACAGCCAAAAAGCTGTAAGAAGCATCACAAACACAATAAAATGAATCTTCTGTCATTGAATGGAGGAGAAGTCGGTCGATAAGTCTCTTATTCGACAGTAATGCACGAATAAGCATAAAGAAACACACTTCCGTATTCTATTTATCAGAAAATATCAAACGCGAGCAATTCTTAACAATCCAACTTGCGTACTTTTTAGCCAACACCAGTCTCTTTTCGTATGCTCTTCTGTAAGGTAGAGCCTCCGACGAGCGACGCGACCATGCAAGTTAGGGCAGGTATCAGCAGAAACTAACACTCGTTATTCGATCCACAGTGCACTGCTTATTTCTTTCGACAATTTCAATCGATCCTGTAAAGCCATTGTTTCTAAATAACGGCAATCTTTCGCAAACATACGCCGTTTTCTTACAGTTTCATTGTCATGACCTTAAGTGTCTTTGATGTATTTTAAAGTTGCCTGCACGGCCGATCGTGAACATTTATTTTTTTTTTTTTGGCAATTTGAACTTGCGTAAAACCTTGGGTATTTAAAAATACGATATTTGATCATTGGGTTACACTCAGTTCCCGTCTTTTAGCAATTATTAGATACACGAGATGAACTAACACCAAAAAACACAAAATATCAATATTTTTTCAATTAATACTATTTTATCTACACGAAATCGAGAACAAACTGACTTGTGAACAGCAAAATTTACGTAAAAATAATTATTAAAAGAATTCTTAAGAAAAATCCTATATAGTAGAGACGCATGTGTACATACACTATCGCTCATAAGTATTTGGTCACTTGCATTTAATCCCTTAAGTGCAATTATTATTATTAGTATTATCATTCATCGTGAATAATAGGGTAACCGCATATCGAGAATTAGACACGTATGAAAGCATGCACATCTTAAAGAATTTAAGCTATGTGGTGAATAATAATGAGACCGGACCTTTACAATCAACCCTTTTCTGTCTGCTTAATGTCAGAGGAGGAACACTATAATAAATCACATGCAGGCACTTATCGGTCGTGACCGTATTTCCCTTTTTTCAATGTAGTTCATCCTAGTTTAAGTAAAAATAATTTTTAAAAATCTTGTGAAACAAACACACAGTGTACATCTTGGTTCTGAGCTGTGTAGATCGCGTACGGTGATTGTTTTTCGTACAGGTGTTTTTCGCCGTGTTTTACCAGGTGCGACACTTTGAAATTGTCTGCTGATGATGACAACTTAGTTGTCGAAATGCGTATACAGAATTACAAAAGTTAATGTGGAAAAGGGTTATATATCAACCTTAGTGATTACGCATAATTATTTTTGAATAAGCTTTTATATGTTTTAATGTTTACTATGAAACTATTTCTTGCTACAGAAATAAATTTTATAATTACAACTTTTCTATAAAAATTGTAATGAAACAAGGGTGACCAAATACTTATGAGCGATGGTGTATATCCATCAAGCCCGTTTACCTGAAATCAGAGTTTCCATAATACAACATTTTATTATGGGCATCTGAAACATTTGCACACAGCTGAATATCTTTTTTACGCTAACATAAATGTCTAATCATTCTATTCTAATATTGAATGAACTCTTCATGACAATTTTTCGGTGTTTTCTCTGTATATTTGGGTAACTATTGATTAATTCGACTTATGAAAAAACGTTTATAAAACGTTAATTTACAAAGGCTAATGCGACTTGCATGCAATCGATGAAATGAAAAAAAAATGTCTAGTTTTTGAAGCAGTACGAAACTTTATGTTATTTGGACTGCTAATATTTCATTCGAAGATAAAAGAAGATTTAGACGTGTTACTGAGGGAAATTCCGCAGTTTGTCGTTCGAAATTATACGCATGTTTTGAAACGAAATAGATACTTTGCAGCTTATACGCGTAAAACTCTTTAGACCACATATTCTGAATGCATTACAAATCTATTTCCGGCTCGCCCTGGATAAAATGTAGGTCACTATAACGCTAAAATGAATTGGGAGCTGCATTTTGTAATTTTAGAACGCGACTTAACTAGGATTAATATTGATCTAACCCAACCTACATATATTACTAAATCAAACGGATTTATTGCATGCCAAAATTGTAAAACGTTTACCAACAAGAGATTTCATGTTTTTTGCCGCTCCCTAATAATATCAAGTAAAATTCACTGTGGATATCGTCTCACATCCGATCTTAATTAAGAAGAGGATCGATTTTTTTAATATTAAATGAAATATTAAATTGTAAATACACGTATATGTAGGTAGCAATTGCATCCGTAAAATGCCCTTTTTATATTCCAAGGTCTTGGAGAATTATTTGCTACGTTAATTACGAAAGGGGATCGGAATTTAAAATAATTAGAAATCATAAAGAATTTGCTTGCACTCTGCCTTGTTAATTGCGTAAATACGATTGTGATCGAAAACTAAAAGTACCTTCTCGGTCTCTTTACGAGTAAATATCTTGACAACTATCAAATACCTGACACAGGTATGGGCAACCTTTGACATGTTGTGGGCCAAACTTTAATGTGCAAATATCAGGTTGTTACATATGAAATGTCCGATTTTGTAAGGAAAAAAAAAAGTCTAAATTTAAAAAAATATAAATATTTATTCTGCAAAATAGTCTCCATTTACATCAATAGTTTGTTGCCAACGGCCTGGAAGCTGAAAAATTCCCTTTGAAAAGAAATCTTGATTTTGACGGCTCACATATTGCTCAAACACTGCTACTACAGACTCCCGGTCAGAGAAGTCCCTATTTTTTAACTGATTGTCTAAACTGTCAGTTGGCGAAAGGTCAGGTGAATATGGTGGGTGAGGGAGAATTTCGTAACCAAATTCCGAAAGTTTTTGGATTGTCTGTCGTGCAACATGAGGTCTTGCATTATCATGAAGTATGGGTCCATGTCTATTGACTAGTAAGGGCTGCAAGCGGCTCAATTTTCCACGCATAGTTTCCAGTTCGGCACAATAGGACGCTGCCGTGATGGTTTCACCAGGTTGCAAAAATGAATAGTGAATAATACCCTTACTGGTCCACCATACAGTCACCATAATCTTTCGCGGGTGAAGTGATGCTCGTGCATGCTGTCTTGGTGCTTCACCTCGATCTAATAATTGTCCTGACCGTCTCCGATTATCATAAAGTATCCACTTTTCGTCACACGTTACCACTCGACGAAGAAACGGTTCAACTTTCTGTCGATTAGTCAAAGAGGTAGCCACCTCTAATCGACGGAGCTTATTGGCTTCTGTTAATTGGTGCGGCACCCATCGATCGAGTTTCTTCACTTTGCCAATCGAAGAAAGGTGACGACTAATGGTGGCAATGGACACTTGAAAAGTTTCTGCAAGGCTACGCACTGTTGTCGACGGATTACTTTCAACTTCTACAGGCAGCTCGTCGTCATTAACGGTGCTACGTGCATATCCGCGAGGCTCATTTTCCAAATCAAAATTTCCCTCGCTGAATTTTTTAAACCATCGCCGTAATGTGCGTTCATTACACGTGGTTTCACCGAACGTCTGATTAATTTCTCGCGTTGCTGCAGCTGCATTTAATCCCTTTTTAAATTGAAAGAGGTAAATTGCCCGAATATCTCTTGCCGACAGCATTTCCATAGGCGAGCCAAGGACAGGTGTATTAATCTTTCCAAGAAATGGAACAGGTACACACTTCAAAATAAATACCCTTTTCTACAAATACAATAATAATTTTCACCAAAAACATACACGTCTTCACACAGGTGCGATTCAATTCAGACTGAAGGAAAAAACGGACATTACATTTGTAACAACCTGATACGTTCGCGGGCCGCGTTTAAAAGTAGTGTTCATAATTTTTAGTGATAAATATCAGACATGAAATAATACGACAATGTCTCGCGGGCCGGATAAAATCTTACAGCGGTCTGGATACGGCCCGCGGGCCAGTTGTTGCCCACATATGACCTAACACATTGGAAAAAATCCTATTTATTTGAAAACTCGACGAAACCTGGAAGTGTTACGTATCACAGTTTGCAACAGATGGCACTAATCACCAAGGTTGATATATAACCCCTTTCCACATTAACTTTTGTAATTCTGTATACGCATTTCGACAACCAAATTGTCATCATCAGCAGATAACCGCAAAGTGTCGCACCTGGTAAACCACGGCGAAAAATACCTGTACGAAAACATACTCCGTACGCGGTACACACCGTTGAGAACCTAAACGTACACTAAATGTTCGTTTCACCAGATTTTTAAAAAAAGCGCGTGGACTTTATCAACAACCCAATATATTTAATGTAGTTATTCTTATAGACTATTAAACGTATTGAAAGTTGAAGTCGCATTTAGAAAAGAAAAACGTTCCAAAATTATCAGGAGCATTGAATATATTAAAGTGGTCAATTGCCTTATCCTATCCCTATCCAGTTTTTTTTTATTGCTGTATTGCACATTTCGTAACGTACTAATAATGACTTACTTGTTTGTGCAGAGACCCAATTGCTCGCCGGAAAGCAGGAAGTACGGGTTCTTCATTGACCAGCCCTCTCTCAGTGTCGCCAAACTTATCACCTCGCGGTGGCAACGTTTCGAGCCCAATGTATAGTCCCGGTGCTCCTGCCCTTGCGCCCTATTACTCGACGCCATTCACACCACTAGATAATTATCACTACACCGTCCAAGAGAGTTATTCTGGCAGTATGGCAAGAAATGAGAGTACGAGTGAAGATGTTCATGTTACTAATCAGGTAAAATCTTGTAACAGTGACCAGGATTATTATGATTGTAATGTCCGATATAGATATTATCATAAAATCATTAACTGAAAATTGTTGGGCGTTTAAATATTTAACAAAAATGAAAAATGGCGGTTTTGACACCATGCGGTCAGTAATAATCTATTTCTCTTTGATTTGTGTCACCTCATTCTATTCGTGCATTAACATCACAGTAATCGGTACTTCGATTTCTGTAAAACATGGTAATGCATATACGTGGGCAAGGTGAAAAGTTCTCGGTCTGACACAGAGATGGCGTTACAATTAACAGAAATTTATGTTTCATGCGCGGCTGCATGTGCCTTTAGTTCATATGAAAACTTTCAACTAGTTCTCTCAAGTAGTTTGTTTGCTAGAATTTTTGTAGTAGATGTCGTGCGTGTTATTTTTTTAAATGGATAAACTTGAATATCGTGCTGTTATAGAATTCTTTGTTTTGGATGGTTTAACCCCTATAGAAATTCATCCGAAGTTGACAAAAGTGTACGGGGACTCTGCTCCTTCGATGTCAACCGTTAAAAAGGGGGCAGCTGAATTTAAACGTGGTCGTACGTCCCTCGAAGATGACCCATGTGAAGGACGGCCAAAAACCGCAACCACATCAGAAATCATCGAAAAAGTACATGATATTGTGTTGGACGATAGGCGAGTGAAAGAGAGTGAGATAACTGAGGCTGTGGGGATATCGGAAAAAAGGGTGCGAAACATTTTGTACAAAGAATTCGAGATGAGAAAGCTTTGAGCAAGATGGGTGCTGCATTTGCTGAATGTCGATCAAAAGCAAATGCGCAAACGATTTTCGGAGCATTCTTTGGAACGATTTAACAAGAATCCGACCGATTTTGTGCGGCGATTTGTCACCATGGATGAGACATGGGTCCACCACTACACACCAGAAACGAAACAGCAGTCGAAGCAGTGGGTGGAAGCCGGCGGCTCAGCGCCAAAGAAAGCGAAGTCGATCGCATCTGCCGGAAAAGTCATGGCCAGCGTGTTTTGGAATGCAAAAGGAATCTTGTTAATTGATTACCTTGAAAAAGGCAGAACAATTACAGGCGCATATTACTCTAACCTTCTTGACCAGCTGGATGCCAACATTTGCGAGAAAAGGCCTGGTTTGAAGAAGAAAAAAATCATTTTTCATCAGGACAACGCACCCGCACACAAGGGTGCGTTGGCGATGGGAAAATTGCGGGATTTAGGGTACGATTTGCTCGGCCATCCTCCCTATTCTCCTGATTTGGCACCCTCAGACTTCCATCTATTCCCAAATTTGAAAAAATTTGTTTCTGGAAAGCGATTCACATCCAACGAAGAAGTTGAAAGAAACGTAGAAGAATATTTTGACAGCCTTCCAGACTCTCACTTCCGGGAAGGAATATTGATGTTAGAAAAACGCTGGACCAAGTGTGTTGAACTCAAGGGAGATTATGTAGAAAAATAAAATCATTTTTTAAATTTAAATCGCAGTCTTTCATTGTCAGGCCGAGAACTTTTCACCTTGCCCACGTAGTTCAGATTCTATGTAAAAGAGACGATTTCAGCTTTAACAAATAAAACTTGTAGATGGGCTAGAAACGGTCTTAGAAATCGATACGTTTTTGTCTTTTTGTTAACATCGGGTAACTTTTGTTACAGGACCCCTGCAACAAAAGTTCGTAGCACTGCTGCAATTTTTAAATTAATTGTCGGAAATTAAACATTTTTACGAATAGATATTCTGGAAAGTCATGGAGCGGGGGAAGGGGAGGTCGTTTTAAATGATTATTTATTCTACACATCAATAACATTTCGAAAAACGATTATTCGACATTTGCATTTGAAGTGAAAGAAATTTGTAAAAGTTATAACTGTGGGCAAAAAATAGCAAGAAATTCTTAATTTATTCTTCCAAATCTATTTCGTCCCCTCAAAGTAATCTCCCCTGGCCCCAATACACTTGTGCCAACGTTTCTTCTAATTCTCGAAACAGTTGTTAAAGTCAATTTCAGGAATAGCCTTCAATGAGCGTAGAGATTCACGTTTAATGTCTTCAATTGACTCAAAACGGTTTCCCCGGAGCGGTCGTTTGAGTTTGCTGAATAGCCAGAAGTCACACGGAGCCAAATCAGGCGAATATGGTGGTTGCGGCATGATATTGGTTGGAAATTTGGCGAAAAACTCACGAAGAATTAATGCAGTATGTGACGGTGCGAAAACCAAGAGTTGTCGGCCCATAATTCTGACCTCTTTTTACGAATAGCATTGCGCAAACGACGCATAACACTCAAATAGTATTCTTTGTTGACAGTTTGGCCGGTCGGAAGGAATTCGGAGTGCACCACACCTCGATAATCGAAGAAAACTGTCAACATAACCTTGATTTTTGACTTGCTTTGACGCGGTTTTTTGGGCTTCGGCTCACCTTTGATACAATATTCGGCCGATTGATCGTCTGTTTCCGGCTCATAAGCGTAGATCCAAGTCTCATCTCCAGTTATGATGCCTTTCATTTTGTCTTGATAGTCGGAAAGCATTGTTTCACACGTCAAGGCGACGCTGTTATTCGAAAAAATTGAGTGATTTTGGAACAAATCGTGCTTTCACTTTTCTTAGGCCCAAATGATCTTTCAAAATGGTTTTCATTGATCCTTCCGATATTCCAACGATGCCAGTAAGGTCTCTGACTGTTAATCGTCGATTCTGAAGCACCAATTCCTTGATTCTATTGACGTGTTGATCATCAGTTGACGTTGATAGCCGTCCTGGACGTGGTTCGTCATCAACGCGTTCTCAACCCTTTTTGAATAATTTGTACCAATCAAAAACACTTGCTCGCGACAAACAATTATCACCGAAGGCCTTTTATAACATTCTGAACGTTTCGGCACCAGAAATTTGATTCCGTACACAAAATTTAATGGAACTTCTTTGTTGAATAATTTCACTCATTGTAAAAATCGCCGAATGCACTTTTTGTACTTCAGAAAGGCAAGCGTATACTAAACACTAATGATTATTTTGATGTGACATTTGGCACAGATGTCACTGACAGTCATACCAACCTAGAAAAAGAATATTTCGATGAATGGGTTTTCGCGCGAAATATAAAGTAAAAAGTCTTACTGTTTTTTTGCCCACAGTAGTACATACATAATGTTCCCATGGTTCTAAATGTAACGACCAAGACTGCTAGAAATACATCCCTAAATTTGGGAAGACTGAGATTGTAGTAAGGTTCACCGTTATGCTGGTTAAAATAAGCACAACAATTTTCTTCGTCATTTGATCGTATTTGACGCTACGCCAGCAAGTTCTGTGTTCATTTTAGTATGAAACAACGTAAAGTAACCAAATTTAGCATAACAAAAAATAGTGAATCGCACTATAATCGCATCTTACGGATCAACCAGAAACTGGTCGACCGGTAGATGTATGCACTTAATCTTCTTAAAAGTCCGTCAGACAGCACTGCTATCAATATACACTATCGCTCATAAGTATTCGGTCACTCGCATTTAATCCGCAAATTCTAACGAAATCAAAATTGAAATACTAATATCTTTTTATTATTTACATATATGAAAAATATATATTTCGACATCTAAAATAAATTGTTGTATAATATATTTATTTAAATTTTAGATTCGTTTATATACCTTCCTTTATTTTTAATCACTGCAGCACACAATCGAAGCATTCTTTCGATTAATTTTCGTAATGTCTCTGATTTTATTTTACCCCGTGCCTCTTGCAGGTTTTTCCACATATTTACAGCAGATGTGGGGGCCGATTTTCTCACCTCTCGGCCAACTTCTTCCCACAGCAACTCGATGGGATTTAAATCAGGACGCTGGAGAGGCCACGCCATAACTTTTATGGTTCCCTCGTTCTACAATTTCTGCAAATATTCCCGGAATAGTTTGGAAGTGTGTTTCGTTGTCATTTTCTTGTTGGAAGATAAAATTCTGACCAGAAATTTTAATTCCGGAGGAGATTGAGTTTTCCTCTAATATGCGCTTATACTGTTCTTTTTTCAGTATACTTTCGATTTTTACGAGATCGCCCCTATTTAATCCAGAAAAGCAACCCCATATCATGACTGAACCTCCGCCGTGCTCAACGCCCGGTTGTACTACTGTTGTAGGGGTTACGCATTCTTCCCGGGCACGCTCACCCCCAGACCTCATCATGAAAACACGTCTTCGTGAACCGAAAATCTCGAATTTGGATTCATCGGTCCACAATACTTTATTCCAGTCTTCCATCGTCCAACTTTGGTGATTGCGTGTCCACTTTAAACGTTTTTGCTCGTTTTGCTTGCGTAGAAGCGGCTTCCTCATTGCAATTCGTCCATGAAGACCGGCTTCTTTTAATCGCCGTTTAACTGTGGAAACACTTATGGGTTTTCGACGAACAGCATTCATTTCAGCTGTGATTTCTGGGGCTGTTTTTCGTCTATTTCTCTTGCTCGTTACCACCATTGCAAGATCTTCTATCGAGATTGTTGCCCTTGGTCTGCCTTTTCGAGTTCTGCTCAACACATTTCCACATTCGCGGTGTTTTTTGATGATATAACCCAAGGTGGACTGATTTAATTTAAGTTTGTGGCAATTTCGCTGTTGCTTTTGCCAGTTTTATGGTATGCGATTATGAACGATCGAGTTTCTACACCTAATTCTTTCCGTTTAGGCATTGCTAACCGATTGAACTTCTTCGAAACACACGATGTTACCACTATGAGTGCCTCACAAAAACTAACTGCAATTTTGCCAAAATACCCAAATATAAATGCTTAATAGTTTACAATAACACCCTACCTTAAAATAAAATCATTACAATCGAAAATTTCCAAGAATTGAGACATCGAATCCCTTAAGTGCAATTATTCCCCCTGGAGTTTTATTAGGGTATTATCATTCATTGTGAATAATAGGGTAATCGCATAATTATTTTTGAATAAGCTTTTATTGATTTTAATGTTCACTATGAAACTATTTCTTGCTGCAGAAATAAATTTTATAATTAAGTAAACTTCAAATAAATGAAATCAATCAGTTATTGTCGTACTTCGTCGACTGTAATCGATTACAGTGAAATTTCCACTTTGTGGATAATATGACGATCCATATTTTCTACGTAGAAGTGTTTGAATGGTGTTTTGAATATGAGAGAAATGAACTCAACACACAATGTGCTCGCAATTTCAACCCATTTCGAAAACGTAAACAAAGTCAATAAGACGTTACGTGTTACGACTTTAAATATTTGAAATTATACAAACTAGTGTCGTAAGGTATTACAAGAATGAGTTAAAATGTCATCAAATTAGCATGCATTCTACAATTATTTCCCGAAGAACGCAGGTTGAATCACTTTTTCATTAATGTACCGAAATGTTAGGAATCTCCAGAAAGACTATACTGAATACATATACCATAACTTGTTCTTCTTGTTAAAGGTTGCCTCAGTCGAAACCAATTCTGATTAATTCTAATAACTCTATACAACTGCGAAATTTCACAAATATGGATGTGCGTGCATATGTTAGGTTCGCTGAAACTTGTATACACCGCAACAAAACACTTCTCTAAGTGCGCCATATAATGTAGTACATGAAATGTGCCGTTACGTAAATCGTTTCACGCTCTTGGTCCATCGCCAAAAAGTTGTGTTTACAAAGTGTCAATTTTGGCCACTCTGAGGAAAAACAATTAGTTTGGAGGAGGAAATTCCCAACCTAATTAATAATTAATTTGTTACATCGCCGATCATCGGTATCTGTTTCGGCTGGATTAGTTGGCACGCGGCCAATCGGTTGCTCGGCATCCGCAATGTGAGGGAAATTTTTTTTAAGCCGCGCTCATTACATCGGGGCGACGCAGTCGTCATTGGTATATTTAAATGTCGAAAAATACGCTGGACGCGTTATACATTAGAAAATTGATGAATAATTTCCTGTAAAGTCGTCTAAAAATAACCGTAATGTGTGCGTGTAAACATAAAAAATCCCCACTTTGCTATATGATTGGGATGTAATTAATGTTTTATTTACAGCGACTTTGATTTTGCTTATAATAAATCGATTACTATTGAACACACACAATTCGTCAATTGTAATGGATGGTTTCTTTTGTACGAATTTTCGTAGCTACACGTCTAATTAGCGTTCCAATAAAACGTAGGCTCGTCAAAATTTTTTATTATCGAAAATAGTTTTATTGCTTTTCAAAATATTCTCCTTAAAAATCAATGCACTCTTGCATTCGTTTAAGCTAATGAGAAAAGCATTGCTGCCACTGTGAAGGCTGTGTCTCCAAAATATGAGTTTTGAATGCCTCAACTGCCCCTTCCGGCGTAGAAAACCGTTGGCCACGAAGTTTATTCTTCATGTGTGGGAACAAAAAGAAATCGCAGGGTGCTAGATCAGGGCTGTACGGTGGATGGCTCATCAATTCAATGTTTTGCCCGGTCAAATATTCAATTGTTTGAACCGACCTGTGAGAGCTCGCATTGTCATGGTGGAGAATGATCCGTCGTTTTCGGTTTGTTTCTTTAAAAACTTTTGGCAAACAAATAGTTGTATACCATTGGGAATTGACCGTTCTACAACTCTCTAAAGGCACTGTTGCAACGTGATCGGTTTTTCCGAAAAAACAGGCAACCATTTGTTTAGATGTGCTTGAGCGCAAACAACTTTTGTTGGTTTTGGCTCATCTTGGAATACCCACACAATCGACTACTGTTTACTATCGGGCTCATACGTATAGCTCCAAGATTAATCACCTGTGACGACTTTATAAATGTTCTTTGAAGCACCGCCATTGTATTTGTTGTGCATTTCTTAGCAACAATCGACGCGAGTCCTTTTTTGAGTGGTCACTAAGTTTTAATTCTTTATCAATTATGAATCCGAGATATTTGATTTTTTCAACTTTTTCTATTATTTTGTTATTAATTTCAAAATCTCTTTCACTAATCATGTTAATTTCTATTAATTTAGTTTTACTTTCGTTTAGTTTCAGTTCGTTCATTTTTAACCATTTGTTAATATTGGGTGCGCAACTAAGTTCTAGCTGTTTCTTTGATGAAAATGCAACTTTGTTGTAAAAAAATGTTTACAAATGAATCATTCAAAATATTGTCCATCGTTAGCGACAACTTTTTCTCATCTTTCTGGCAGAGCTCGAATACCGTCACGGTAGAAGTGTTCGTCTTTTGAGGCTATCCACGAATCAAGCCATTTTGAGATGTGTTCATATGAGCGGAACTGCTGATTAGTCAGACCATGTGCCATCGAACGGAACAAGTAATAATCGGACGGCGCAATATCTGGGGAATAAGGGGGGCGTGGGGGGTAGGACCTCCCGTTTGAGCGTTTCTAAGAAGGTTTTAACGGGCTTGGCAACGTGAGGCCGAGCGTTGTTATGCTGTAGAATCACTTTTTCGTGCCTCTGCTCGTATTGTGGCCGCTTTTCGCGCAGTACTCGGCTCAATTGCATCAATTGAGTTCGATACCGTTCCCCAGTAATGGTTTCGTTCGGTTTCAACAGCTCGTAATAAATAACACCGCCCTGGTCCCACCAAATACACAGCAAAACCTTCGCAGCATGAATATTCGACCGAACCGACGACGTAGACGCATGACCGGGCAGTCCCCATGATTTTGTTCTCTTTGAGTTGCTGTAATGAATCCATTTTTCATCACCCGTAACGATGTGATGAAGAAAACCCTTCCTTTTTTGCCGCTGGAGTAGTTGTTCACAGGCGAAAAAACGACGTTCAACGTCTCTTGGCTTCAAATCATAAGGAACCCAAGTTCCTTGTTTTTGAATCATTCCCAACGCATGCAATCTCTGGGAAATGGCTTGGCGGGTATCTCCTAATACTGAAGCAAGCTCTTTTTGCGTTTGGCATGGATCCTCATCGAGCAATGCCTTCAATTCAGCGTCTTCAAAGGTTTTTGGTCTTCCTTCACGCGAACGGTCGTTAGCATCGAAATCACCGTCTTTGAAGCAACGAAACCAATCACGGCACGTTGATTCACTTTGAGCAGCATCTCCGTAAACTTTTTGGAGTTTTCAATGCGCTTCAGCCGCCGTTTTCTTCGAATGAAAGAAGAAAAGCAACACTTCCCGCAAATGACGATTATTTGGCACAAAATCAGACATATTCACAGAACCAAAACTATATGACGCAAAAACAAAGTCGCTAATTTGTCAAAGCGGTTTGTTTACCATATGTCTAAGCTTGGTTCATGACGTTTTGGTTATATCACAATCGACCAGCACTTGCTGCTGGAGCCATCTCTTGAAAAACAGCGAGAACTTAGTTGCGCACCTAATATTTTTTACATCATATTTTAATTTGTCTCTACATTCACTTTCAGAATCTCCTTCTGCGTATATTAAAGTATCATCCGCATATAATACTATTTTACATTTTTGGACAATATTTGGAATTTCATTTATATATATTATATATATATATATATATATATATATATATTATAAAAAGTAGTGCACCTAATATTGATCCTTGAGGAACACCAAAGTCATTTTTCAACGTTCGATAGGGTACCGTTCACTTTTGTTATTTGTCGTCTGTTTTTTAAATATGATTTAAACTACTCCAATTCAACATCTTTTATTCCGTACATATAGAGTTTTTGTGTAATCAAATTTCTGTCTATTGTTTCAAAAGCTCTTTTAAAGTCCAGGAATAAAGCCATCATTTTTTTGTTTTTTCCGATATATTTCCTTTGTTTTATTACATAATTAACTGTTGTTTCACACGAATAACATTTACGAATCCTGACTGGTATTTGGACAATAATAGATTATTTTCGAAATACGTTTCTAGTTGATTTTTTACAACTTTTTCTAATATTTTTTCACACGTTTTTAGCATGTTAATTGATCTAAACCCCTCACATTTGTTTGTTTTTGATATCTCTATCGGTGACACCATAGACTCCTTCCAACTTTCAGGAAATTTTCCTGTTCTGAACGATGTATTTATTATTTTTCGCAAGATTTCACCCGTTGAATGCCAATTATCTATTATCAGTTTTGTTGACATTTAGTTGAAATCTGGTTTATTTTTTATTTCTTTTACAACGCTTTTAAGTTCAGAACTTGTTATTTCCCGACACCTAAATGAAACCACCTCTAATAGACGAACACTATGAATCAGAAGGCTCGACTTGAAGAAGAAACTAGTGTTTTTTTAGGATAATGCATGCGTTTACACTTCGGCTGTCTCGACGATAAAATTCGCGGACTACTGTTTTCGGCATCCAGTTTATTCGCCAGATTTGGCCCCTCAGACTTTTCCCTTCTTCCCAATCTGAGAACTCAATCGGAAGTAATTACTGAAATTGACGCGTATTTCGACCAGTTCGATGGCGCTTACTTCTGCGAAGGATGAAGAGCCATACAAGGAGAACACGTTGCGTAATAAAACAATTTCTGGCAAAATGTGTGTGTGTGTGTACTAATCACTGACCCGTTCTTGTATTCAATTAAAAAGATATTGGTGACATTAAATTGACTTATAAAAGCAATGAAAATCTCTTGTACTGATTCCCAATTTACGCTCGGACTTGCGGCTAAAATTTCCAATTATTCGCCCCGACCTACCCCTTGTGAAAATGAAGAAAATAAACACGCACAAATATTTGGCAAACCCATAATCTTTACACCTGCGTGTTGGGAAACGTTTGACCTCCGCAATGAATGAAATCTGTTCGTGCGTAATTCAGCTGATGCGATCATCAGTTCGTGCGTCGGTCGTATTGTTTGCGTTCGTCTTCTCTGAAATTCGAACTGTGTTGATGCCGACCACTTGTTTGTGTTATTTTGCCGTAGCGACTCCTGAAAGATATCCGACGTTCTGTAGGTGTACTTAAAGACACGCCATCCCGATTGGTGGGGTACGATTTTCGGGAAAATTTGTCAGTTTCGATCAGGTAGTCGTCCGGTGTAAGTGATTGGAACCAGAACGCGCAAAAAAATACAGCACACAGACACACACACAAACTGACATAGCTACGCGCGCTAACAAAATTTGTCGAAACTAAAAAGTATTCAAAATGATTCTCTCAAGATCGGCTTCAGAACGTTTCAATGTCGAACCTGAATCCGCTATTTATTGGGTAAGAATTCAGCTAGCGCCATATTTTCCAATTATTACATGTAAAATAACATTCACTAATTGTCTGTCAACTAATTTATTCTTCATTGGAAATAATAACTTTGAAGAAGAAGAATCGAAAAGAATCTCCTAGTTATTTTTTTAATACGAGCTGTGAAAAAATGCGTATTTGTCTTGTTTATTAATAGACAACCTTCGGTGCTTTTAATAGTGACACGAGTTTTATATATAAAATGCAAAACGAAAGATAGATTTTATTGAATATAATACGTGCTTTCGTTTTATAATCCAATATTTGAAACGATCGCGGCGAATGTTTAAAATGTAATATTCGGTTCGCTGGTGCATAGTTCTAACAGTTTGCCAAGATTCGTTAAAATTTCAGAACGTCCTATCACGTTAGTTACATAAAATCTAAACTTTGAGTTTTCACGTTGAAAATAAGCAGTAAAACAGTGACATTTTGGATATTTCTGTTGCTGCACTGTATGTTCATAGGCTTTGGATAACGCATTTATCTTTCTTTCCTAATCACGAATAAGTTTCTTTTTAATTCCAGTTCGTAAAAAGAAATAATTAAATATTGTTTTATCCGTGTGTCCGTGCAAATATTTGTTTCCATTTCTCTCAATTTCGGCACCACTTCGCGCATGTTATTATTTAAACGATCATTTCTGTTGCGCTTGAAAATAACTTGGCATAATTTTTTTTTATTTTCACACCGCCCATTCACGAACAAAGTTCTTATTCGTGTCAATAATCATTTTCCAAATTATGGCCTTACGAATTTATTTAAAGTCTTCATAAATGATGAACATTATTGTTATGTGAAGCTTAAAGTTTTGCCCATTAGAAATCGCCTCCTGAACGGTCATATTTATTTGCCCACCCTTAGTTTTAACCAAAATTATTAAACTATCAAATGTGTACTGAAAATTTATTTATTGTACCAATACAATAGTGTAAAATAAACATAAAATAGTTACATTTTTCTTATATAAAAACTTTATCATTGATTATTATTAAATTTTGCTCTCATCAATGTGTCCACCTTTACTTTTTATAATTGCGACACATAACCGCGGCATCCTTTCAATTAATTTTTGCAGTGTATCTTCTGTAATTTGTGCCCAGGCTTCTTGAAGTTGTTCCCATAGTACAGTAGTGGATGATAGAGCACGTTCTCGAACCTTCCGGTCCAATTCTTCCCAAAGAAGCTCTATTGGGTTCAGATCAGG
This sequence comes from Dermolepida albohirtum, assembly GCA_031893035.1. Classification (NCBI taxonomy): domain Eukaryota; kingdom Metazoa; phylum Arthropoda; class Insecta; order Coleoptera; family Scarabaeidae; genus Dermolepida; species Dermolepida albohirtum. Next base: position 33,259 of record JAVIWB010005206.1, read on the forward strand.
ACTTTGAGCTGGCCATACCATTATAGAGATTTGCCCTTGCTCTTCTAGTTGACGCAAGTAATCGCCACACAATCTAGAAGTGTGTTTCGGATCGTTGTCCTGTTGAAATACAAAGTTTTCGCCAAGAATCCTTATTCCTGAAGGAACAGCGTTATTTTCTAAAATTTCCTTGTAGCCTTCTTTTCTTAGGTTTCCTCAATTTTGACGAGATCGCCTACAGATTTTCCACCAAAACACCCCCAAATCATTACTGAACCTCCTCCATGTTTTACGGTAGGCGCAATACATTCTGGCAGTACTCTTTCTCCTGAGGATCTTCTTACTACCGAAAAGTTCAAACTTCGATTCGTCTGTCCACAACACATTATTCCACTGATCAATCGTCTAATTCTTATGTTCTTTAGCCCAATTTAGTCGTTTTATCTTGTTTTGCTTTCGTAGTAGTGGTTTTCGCAGAGCAATTCTTCCGTATAAACCCGCTTGCCTTAACCTTCTCTGTACCGTGGATACACTAATTGGTTTAGCACGCGCTCTATTCATTTCAGCAGCAATTTCTGGTGCTGTTTTTCGTCTATCGCGTCTATTTATCCGTATTAGATGCCGGTCATCTGCAGATGTCGTCGTTTTGCGTTGTCCAGATCCTCTTTTGTTGGAAAATGTACCACTTTCTTCAAATTTTTTAACGTTATAATCAACGGTTCTGCGATTTAATCGTAATTCTTTTGCAATTTCGCGATTACTTTTACCCGTACGATGATAAGCAATTATCATAGCACGCACTTCAACAGATAATTCCTTCGTCTTCGGCATTGCATTAAAATATTCACAATAACTCTCTGTTTCACTGTTTTCGCAACAGATGAACGATGACATAAAATTTATTTTCCTTTTTGAATAACACATCCTAATATTGCAATTAGTTAGTACAATAACACAATATTGGTAATACCTTTCGGAAATGCAGGTAAAACTGTTAATACTGTAGGAATTAGCCTATATAATATTTATGGTATTTTTCCAATTTATGACACCTTTACGATATATCATAAACAATTTAAGATTTTCGTAGAAATTCATATGGAATTACTTCCACTAATAATATTGTTGAATAATTATAATACAGATTTTTCGAAAAATAATCCGTATTTCAGGAAACACATAAAATTGGGGTGGGCAAATAAATATGACCGGCAGTGTAGTCTTTTCGGATACGATTACGGATTACATTTATTGTTAAGTATTGCATGAAAGTCTCTTCCATTTCTGAGTGATTTAGTTCAAGTTTTATTGTGAGCAACTTAGAGAAAGTATTAAAAATAATAATTTGTACGAATAATATTCATAATTATTTTTTTTACGCGTTGAATTACAAATTATACAAATATAGTAATATACACTGTATTACTTCAAATTCTACGAAGACGGATCAGCAAACAGTGAGCATAACAAAAGAGGGCCATGCTAATAAAAAAAATCTAATGTGTTTGTCAACTTGGCAATCCTCAAAAAATAACCGTCAAAATTTGTGTTTATTCCGATCATAAATACGCTTGTTATTTAAATAGAAAATAAACGGTTTTCAGCTTGTTTTGACACATGAAAAAAGTAGGCTATCAGTCAATGATTGAGTTCTTGCTTCTTAAAGTACGAAACCAAAGTTTAGTTTGGGTCCGTTTGTAGGGACCAATCTCAATCGATTGCGGCTATAAAACTACCGCAAGACATCTGAGTTTAAGCGTGGCTAAACTGGTACATTTGATGAACAACTCAGTGTATGCCCGAAAGCCGTATGAACTCCTGAAATGATTAAAAAAGTATGTGATGGAGCGCTAGACGATCGTCGAATAAATTTATGAGAAATAAGATATGATGTAAGAGACTTTTGGGGCAACAATTGAAACAACAGACTGAATTCGTCACAAGTGCTCCGAAGAAGGTAAAGACCGTACACTCGGACGTATTAGAGTGATGGTCACTGCTTTTAGGGACTGTAGTGGGGTTCTTTTATCGATTATCTTCAGAAAGGTAAAACGATTACAGCCAAACACTATGTACTCCGTATAGATCAACTGCACGATGTAATACAACTCAAAAGTCTTCTCTTCAACTACATTTTCTTCCTTCCGCAGTTTTTTTTTTGCTTCCTAACTTAAAAACTTGCATACTGTTGTGATGAAAGACTTGAATATTGATGTAGTAAATATAAAAAATTACAAGAGAAATACATTGAAAAATAAAATAATTTTTTGCAAAGAAAATGGTCTCTGTCTCGGACATATTTTCAACGAATGCCTTGATAACTGCTAGGCCCAGCATCAGACGGTACACACGTTGATTGATTATTCGGCAGAATGAGCTGGTATGGCCCAGACTAGACTGCCCGTAACTCTCTTCTGCTTCATTAAAATTCCCCGACATAAACGAAGATTTTCTTATACACCCCACACACACCTATTGGCCGCACACCTTCGTCCCCACAGACGGATAATTGTTTTCTCATACGCACGTGACTCACAATTGCATATACCTGGTTCATCACTTACAAGTGCACATCATTAAACGGAGACAATATAATGGGCGTCCCAAATTTAACGCAATATTTGAATTTGTGTAGGCAACCCTAAAAAAACACAATTCGATAGCTGACAGTTTAAGGTTAGTAAAAATGGAGCGTTACACGATAGAACAATTGAACAGTATTTCAAAAATAATGAAAGTTTGGCGGCCGCAACTCGAAATTTTCATACAAAATATGGTCGGAATAGCGTTTTAAATTCGTCAACTGTGAAGAGATTAATTGAAAAATTCAGGGAGACTGGATCCGTTGGAGACGCCAAACACACAGGTCGTCCAAAAACCAGCCGTTCAAATGTCAATATAGAAGCAGTGCGTGAGAGTGTCGGTGACAATCCAGGAACCTCAATTCGGCGTCGTGGAGAAGAATTGCAAATTTCAAGAAGTTCTATACAGCGTATACTCATTAAAGATCTGTTTCCATGCTTACAAAATTCAATTAACACAACAACTGAATCCTAATGACTATGCACAGCGAAGAGAGTTCGTTGAATGGATTATTGAACATCAACAAATGGATGCTGATTTTTCGAGCAAAATTATCCTAAGCGATGAAGCACATTTTCACCTTGATGGCTTTGTTAACTGCCAAAATTGCCGCTTTTGGGGTTCTGAAAACCCACATGTGATTGTCGAAAAACAAATACATCTACAACGTATCACTGTTTGGTGTGGATTTTGGACTGGAGGCATAGTTGGACCATACTTTTTTGAAAATGCGGGTGGTCAAGCAATGACTGTTACTGGTGCTCGATATCGCGACATGATAACACAGTTCTTTCTGCCGAAATTGGATGATATTGATGTGGCCAATATGTGGTTTCAACAAGACGGTGCCACATGCCATACAGCCCGTGAAACAATTCAATTACTGCATGAGACATTTCCAGGTCGTGTACTCTCTTGTTTCGGTGATCAGAATTGGCCCCCCTAGATCGTGTGATTTAACACCTTTAGATTTCTTTTTATGGGGTTACTTGAAATCACAGGTGTATGTCAACAAGCCCACAACCACCCATGCATTAGAGGAGGAGATTCAACACTACATCAACGAAATTCAGCCACATTTATGCATAATGGTCATGGAAAATTTCGACAAACGAGTACGTATGTGCATGCAAAGGCGTGGAGGGCATTTGCCCGATGTGTTATTCCATAAATAACCCTATTCTATGTACTTTATAATTCAATAAAAAAATAACAATCAAAAGACTAAAAACTGTGTTTTCTATTTAATTCAAATCTTGCGTTAATTTTGGAACAGCCTTTACATAATCACTAAAATCTTTTGAAGTGGAAGTAGAGTATATGTAAATGCATTTCGACGTTACAATGCATTTATATTCTTTGCATAATTAGATCCTGTCTGATAATTGCATTAATAATACACTAAAGGAAAATATACATAATTATACTTAAACAAATTATATAAATACTACGACATATGTACTTATACTAATTAAGATCTTCGTTCTGAGAATTACTATATACATTATATTTGGAAAATAGAGATTAAGCAGCATTTTTACTTAAGCGAAACTACAATAAAAAAAAAATAGTTTTAGTACAAAATTTATTGTTTTCTTACGTATGTACATATATTTGATCGTTTTTTCGATTTCAATTGATTTAGAATTCGTTGTTTAGACATATGTTAAGACAGTTTTTTTTGTAAACAGCAAATACAACCGTATCCTACACATGTACAATAGAAATACGTTCACGTCCAGTGCAACGTAACGGAGCAAAAATTGCCAAGTTTCGACATTATCACCTGTACTGTTGGCATTTTGTCAATGAAATTGTTTGGGCCGTTAGTGATCCGATTAAAACTAAATAGTTCCATGCAACAAAGTCACATGCTGTTGCAATTCTCGTGCTTTCGGTTCAAAGTTATTCTGCAAGGACATTCCGATATTCGAAATTTTTCTCAAAAGGTATATTTCAAGCAAATAACGTTAGGTTTCGTCGTCTTGCTACTGCAAAATCTCTAATTAAGTAAATAGTCGATGTTTCAGTTTGTACTTTGTGCGAGACATTAATTTGAATTACTAAACTAAAAAAAAATCAAAATTTGAAGCCTAGTTCTATAAATAAGGTTGAGGCTGTCTTAAAAGTGATTTTGCTTGTGTCCATAATTTGGCACGCGCCTTAGAAACAACATGCGAGGGTGGAGTGAAATGTTCTCCGCCTGACAGATAGATAGCGGTCAAAGTAACGAATTTTAATTTATTTTGGAAATGATACGTCGATTCAAAACAGGAAAGTCCATCACAAACGGTACCATTCAGAGATATCGCGATGCAGTGTATCGAGGTGAAAGATCTCATATGAATGAACGAGATGCAATTAAATACAGTTGAAATTTCACAAACAGAAAACGAGAGATCATTCTCCACCGTGGCAATGCGAGCTCTCATAAGTCGGTTCAAACAATTGAATACTTGACCGGGCAAAACATTGAATTAACGATCTAGAACCCTGTGACTCCTTTTTGTTTCCACACGTGAAGAATAAACTTCGTGGTCGACGGTTTTCTACGCCAGAAGAGGCAGTTGAGACATTCAAAACTCATATTTGGGAGATACCGCCTTCACAGTGCCAGCAATGCTTTTCGGATTGGTTTAAACGAATGCGAAACCGCATTGATTTTCAAGGAGAATATTTTGAAAAGCAATCAAATTATTTTCGATAATAAAAGATTTTTTTTGTTCGCTATTCCCGAAATATAACCCTCGTACATGTCGCCTTACGATATCCTCAGGAGGAACGAAATTCAACTAAACAATTTTTACAATAAACTCTTATATGTACATCTCTTACAAATATCTTTCTACAGCATTCTTAGAATTAACGGTGGCGTAAGGAACCCCTCCCAGTCAACCGGTAGAGTAAGGGTTATATATTTCGTGGGTTGGTTAATTAACAGTGTTGTGACCAGTTGAATTTGATCTTATTTAATGATCACTTGACTATTATCTGTTTCGGTTTGTCGATTTCCCTTTTTAGAACAGTAAGTCGAGAGTGGGGCCGAGATGCGTGTGAAAACTGATCGTCGAGAACATATCGAAAATTCTGCGATCGAGACCATTATAGGAAAGAAATTATGTATTTACAAGGCCGATATCATGATATGATCTCGGTATCATAAGAAATGATATCAGGTTGTTACAAATGTAATGTCCGTTTTTTCCTTCAGTCTGAACTGAATCGCACTTGTGTAAAGACGTGTATGTTTTTGGTGAAAATTATTATTGTATTTGTAGAAAAGGGTATTTATTTTGAAGTGTGTACCTGTTCCATTTCTCGGAAAGATTAATACACCTGTCCTTGGCTCGCCTATGGAAATGCTGTCGGCAAGAGATATTTACCTCTTTCAATTTGAAAAGGCATTAAATGCAGCTGCAGCAACGCGAGAAATTAATCAGACGTTCGGTGAAACCACGTGTAATGAACGCACATTACGGCGATGGTTTAAAAAATTCAGCGAGGGAAATTTTGATTTGGAAAATGAGCCTCGCGGATATGCGCGTAGCACCGTTAATGACGACGAGCTGCGTGTAGAAGTTGAAAGTAATCCGTCGACAACAGTGCGTAGCCTTGCAGAAACATTTCAAGTGTCCATCGCCACCATTAGTCGTCACCTTTCTTCGATTGGCAAAGTGAAGAAACTCGATCGGTGGATCCCACACCAATTAACGGACGCCAATAAGCTCCATCGATTAGAGGTGGCTACCTCTTTGGCTAATCGACTGAAAGTTGAACCGTTTCTTCATCGAGTGGTAACGTGTGACGAAAAGTGGATACTTTATGATAATCGGAGACGGTCAGGACAATGGTTAGATCGAGGTGAAGCACCAAGACAGCATGCACGAGCATCACTTCACCCGCGAAAGATTGTGGTGATTGTATGGTGGACCAGTAAGGGTATTATTCACTACTCATTTTTGCAACCTGGTGAAACCATCACGGCAGCGTCCTATTGTGCTGAACTGAAAACTATGCATGGAAAATTGAGCCGCTTGCAGCCCTCACTAGTCAATAGACATGGACCCATACTTCTTCATGATAATGCAAGACCTCATGTTGCACGACAGACAATCCAAAAACTTTCGGAATTTGGTTTCGAAATTCTCCCTCACTCACCTTATTCATCTGACCTTTCGCCAACTGACAGTTTAGACAATCACTTAGAAAATAGGGACTTCCCTGACCGGGAGTCTGTAATAGCAGTGTTTGAGCAATATGTGAGCCGTCAAAACCTAGATTTCTTTTCAAAGGGAATTTTTCAGCTTCCAGGCCGTTGGCAACAAACTATTGATGTAAATGGAGACTATTTTGCAGAATAAATATTTATATTTTTTTAAATTTAGATTTTTTTTTATTCCTTACAAAATCGGGCATTTCATATGTAACAACCTGATAGAAACCTTGTTGCTGAAAATTTCGTAGACGGTTGGTCGTCTGGGTTTCGACTTCTACAATTGACCTATTGATCGAGCGTTTTCCCACTTTTTATTTTTAGGTTTTCTGCTTTCGTTATTTAATCTAAAAAAGTAAATACAACACCTTACCACATCGATGTGCGAGTTTTACCGCGGATCCAAGTGCAACATTGTAATTAATTTTCCGCTTGTAATGACAACTCAGTTGTCGAAACACGTATGCAGGATACGAGCATTATAGTGGAAAGGGGTATCATTTACCTTCTTCTTTTTATTAATTCAACTAATAACCAAACTCTCCATTGAAATGTACCTGTCGCTATTTGTATAAAAGGGCAAAACTAAAAGTACAGTATACATTCGAACGATTGGATTACTCGTATTTACCGTTACATTAAATAAAAATATGCTTTCCGTCGATTTGCCGAATCGTTCGGCGAATCTAAAAGTTTAATTCTTTGTATTTTTACGTAATAATTCTAAAATTCTAGTTATTCGCAATACTTTATTTTTAGTAATTTTTAAGGCGCAGCATGGGAGGCATTAAGTACACTTTGCAACGCGAAAACAAAAATTATCGCGTAATTGGCAGCGTGTATTAGTTAAAAGTTACACGATTAGATAAAAAATATCCGAACATTACGAGAGATGATTGTTTTTGCAAATTTCGACGGCGATGCAGATATTACAGCTGAAATAACGGACACGTTGGACGACTTGTAATCTTTCGCAACGTCGACTCGGACTATTTTTAAACATTCTAAATCAGTGCCATCGTACATATTATTGACGCAAGTTCTCTTGAGCTTAACCTAAATATTCCTGTGATATTCAGTATCAATTACGTTGATTTAAATCGTTGCAGAGTGTTATTGTTGCCTTGGAGCGTTTTTTTTAATATCCCAAATTTTGCTTAGCATTTATCGTACATCGTTTAATAATAAACCGTTGCTGGGAAAACGATGTGATTCTGCGAACAGACGAAAGTTAAAATTCAATGTGTTCGAGTACATGCGGTCAGTTACAAAAGCCAACACGCTCACTCTTATTTCTACACTTTGTTACTCATTAATCGCGGTGCTGGTATAGGCTATTCGGATTAGAATCGGTGCACATAATCAATGACGCTCGTACTAGGTTGCCAGATATATTACTTCTCTATTGCGTAGATTAGGTATCAGCTGATTGTCGAATAGTAATAGGGCAAATAATAAACAAGACGGTATGTCGATGCCAAGATGACAGAATGGAGAATGTCAATATCGCATTAGTGCATAAATAGATTTCAGTCAAACTATCTGTAAAAATACGAGGGTGGTCCCAGAAGTACCCGACCCAAGAAAGAAAACACAAAAATTTTGGAAAGAAATATGTCTATTTTACAACACAATCTCCTTTCAGCTCTATACACATATATCCCAGCGATGTTCAATAAGTTCGATACACTTTTTATAATAAGAACTGTCTTGCTCCTCAAAATAGCCATTAACTGCCGACATCACTCCTTCGTCGTTGGAAAATCTTTGACCACTGAGCTATTTTTTCAAGTTTGGGAACAGGAAATAATCCGAGCGGGCTAAATCTGGCGAATAGGGTGCATGAGGTAGCAATTCAAACTTTAATTCATTAATTTTGGCCATTCCAATGACGGATTTGAGAGCTAGTGCATAAGTCTTGATGAAACAACACTTTCTTCTTAGCCAAATGCGACCGCTTTTTCGTGACTTCTTCGCTCAAACGTTGCAATAAGTTCGCATAATACTTGCCGTTGATAGGTTTTCCTTTTTCAAGACAGTCATTGAAAATTATTCCACGCGCACTCCAAAAAACCTATACTGTGACCTTGTCTGCAGATGAAACGGTCTTCGCCTTCGTTGGACCCGGTTCTCCCTTTTGAGTCCATTGTTTTGATTATTCTTTTGACTCGAGTATAAAGTGATGGACCCATGTTTCATCCATGGTTATGAAACGACACAAAAATTCTGTTTTGTTGCTGTGAAACTTCGCTAAACACTCAATTAAAACATCTTCACGATACTGATTTTGCTCGAGTGTGAGCAAACGCAGATCCCATCTTGCACACAGCTTTCTCATATCCAAATTTTCAAATAATATGCGATATATCGCACTTTTTGAAATGCCCACTATGTCTGCTAGCACGCGCACTTTCAGTCGACGATTATCCAGTACCGCTTTGCGGATTTTCTTCACCATTTCTGGAGTCGTCACCTCATTTGGTCGACCACTGCGACGCATGTCTTGGCAGCTCGTACGACCTCGTTTAAGTTCTGCTACCAATATTTCACTGTAGTAAACGAAGGAGCAGACTCATCCAGAGTAGAATCCAGTTCAGCTTTTATATCGGTTGGGCCGAGGCCTTTCGAATAAAAGTATTGTACCACGTAACGATGACCAATTTTCTCCATTTTTACAAATTCACTGAAAACGTTCACTATTGATGGCTACCAAACAAATACTAAACAACGTGGCGTCTTCGGACTTGAAACATGTGCTTTATAGATTGCGTATTTTCGAATACAGTGATATTTTTCAAGCAACTACCACCATATCTAAGTCAGGCCGGGTACTTATGTGACTACCCACGTATATGTACATCATTAATTGATTTCCTTTCTTGAAATACACCCAAATATGAAACTTTTTCTAATAGTAAAAATGTAACACGGTTAGCAAATATTTTTTCCTGTCCCGTCTGTGGCAATTAAAATTGATGTAAATACATTATAAGCCCCAGAAAAGCTTTCAATTTAATTATGTCCATATCGCGAACAACGATAGCTTTGGTGATTACAATTTTCTCGCATGGAATTGGACTTAGCGTTATGTTACGGTTCAATTGTAACCTCACGTACATTTTATTTTACTGTTCATTTTAATTTTTGAAAACCCTGTAGAGCGCATGTATTTACTCTATTTATCCGTATGTGTATCGTTATGCTTTATACCGATTTATCGATTTTTGCATTGGCTATACTTCCGTATACACGGGTTTTTTTCTTTGTAAACCATTTCATTTCGTTAATTTTTTTGTAATTTGCATTAATGAAAGAGTTAGTCTATTATACTGGGCGTTCTTTTTATCCTGTTAAACTTCTTTAGGGAAAGTCTCAGGCAACTTAGCTGGTTAATAGGGCTGCGATTTGCTAAGAAACATTACGTGTGTCATTATTTGCTCTTGGCGTCCTTTCACCTTAACGTCAATCTTCAACTATTTAGCTTTGCGGAGCGCGATATCCGCGACAGCTAGCTGGCCACAGTTCTTTTGCTACCCGGTTTTTACCTATTTTACGATCCACGGCATTCTTGTTACTACGTACGTGCATCGATTCTTATCAATGAATAGTTACAGCGAAAGTTTGTTTCTAAAGCGTTTATTAGAACTATTCATATTGTGGGCAATGTTATGTTAGTTGCGTAAATGTAGTAGGCGACAAAAAAGTAACGACGAATAGATGACGTGAAATTCACGATAAGAAGTGTTTCTTTTGGATGCAGTGTTGTTGTATTGTTTGTGTCTTACAGAAAATATCCGGGACGTCGTTGTGTTAATAGTTTCATTTAGATTAAATTTAAACATGATGGCACAAAGTATTTTAGATGATGGCAAAACTGAAACAAATATGCACAGAAATGAAATGTAGAAAGTAAGAGACCAAAGTGTCTATTTTACAAAACTAATCTATCAATTACTTTTTTTTATAGTTGTAATAATGCTGAATGCTTATAGTAATTAGAAAAATAACATTTATAACAATGTACGAGGATAGTTGGACAAATAGTGAGAATGATACATAGGTGGCGCTCTAATTGGTAAAACAAATGCACAGTAATTTAGGTTGCCTATTTATATGTTTACATTCCGATATTTAGATAAATCGGTTGATTAGTTTATTTTTGACAGCTGATTGAAAAAGAAGCAACACGTCGTTTTGTTAAAATGGAAAAAGCAGAGTATCGTGCGGTGATTAAATACTTCGTAATTAAAGGTATGAAAGCTACCGAAATAAAAGATGAGTTACGAGAAACATTAGGTGAATCTGCTCCATCATCCACCACAATAAGTAGATGGGTAAATGAATTTAAACGTGGTAGAACAAGCTGTGTTGATGAAGCGCGCTCTGGAGCACCCAAAATCGTGACTTCTAAAGAAATGATTATAAAAATCCATAATATTATTACGCAAGATCGACGACTCAAAGTGAGAGAGATAGCAGACATGGTAAACATTTCAACAGAACGCGTACACCACATTTTAACCAAAGAATTGGGCCTTTCCAAGCTTTCGGCAAGATGGGTGCCGCGATTGCTTATGACTGATCAAAAGTTCACTCGTTTGCGCATTTCTAATGAGTTTTTGGACCTTTATAAGCGGAATTCGGTTGATTTTTGTAGGAAATTTGTTACTGGCGATGAAACTTGGATACAGTACAGTACACCCGAAACTAAACAACAGTCGAAACAATGGTTAGAACGTGGTTCTGCACCTCCAAAGAAAGCGACAACCACTTTATTGGCAAACATGGTGTTGGCATCAATTTTTTGGGATTCGAAGGGTATTTTGCTCATTGATTATCTTCAGAAAGGTGCCACAATAAACGGACAATATTATGCAGAACTTCTACAAAAATTAAATGTTGAGATTCGTGCTAGACGGCCAGGAATGGCAAAGAAAAAGATTCTGTTTCACCAAGTTAACGCTCCCTCGCATACCAGCACAGTTGCGATGTCCAAAATCCACGAGTTGCATTTCCGATTAGTACCGCATGCGCCTTATTCGCCGGATCTAGTCCCTTCAGACTTCTACCTTTTTCCAAAATTGAAAACGGTACTAGGTGGAAAGAAATTTTCGTCTAACCACGAGCTTATCATCTTCGTAAATGAGTATTTTGCAAGCCTTTCGGAATAGCATTTTAGAGATGGCATAACGGCATTGGAGCACCGTTGGAATAAATGTATTGCTCTTTTACGAGAATATATTGAAAAATAAAAATAGAGACTTCCGAACTTTAACAGTTGATAACGACCACATTGTTGAAGCTACATTTGTCGAATTGGCTGTCATTTATTCAGTCAGCTTTGCCAAATCACCATGGATGGATATAATTCTCAACAACACGTGCAAATGATAAAATTGTTTTACCAAAATGGATGTTCTGTTTGGGCAACGTTCCGCGCTTCGCCAATTTTACGGTCGCCGTAATCGTACTACTGAGAGGACTTTTCGCAATATGACGGATAAATCTGAATCCACTGTTTCAGTAAACAATGAACCGACACCCGTACGACCACGAAACGCAAGATCTGCCGAAAACATTGCCGCTGTCCATGAGTGTGCAGGAGAGTCCGAGGCAGTCGATTTCGCATGTGCTCGGCCTTCCGCAGACTACAACTTGGCGAATTCTGCGTCGTGACTTGGGTCTGCGCCCGTACAAAATGCAATTGACCCAGGAGCTGAAGGTAAACGACCAAGGACAACGACGTGTGTTCGCTGAATGGGCCCTGGATCAGTTGGAAACTGACTCCAATTTTCATCAAAAAAATCATTTTCAGCGATGAGGCGCATTTCTGGATAAATGGGTATGTCCACAGACAAAATTATTGAATTTGGGACGATACCAATCCACATGAGATCCAAGAGCGTCCAATGCATCCTGAAGAAGTCACTGTTTGGTGTGGATTTTGGGCTAGCGGTGACATCGGGCCATATTTCTTTGAGAACGACGTCGGCCAGGCCATCATCCCCAACAGCCAGCGCTATAGGTCGATGATTACCAACTTCTGACCTGAATTGGACGATATGGACACCAACGACATGTGGTTTCAGCAGGACGGCGCTACGTGCTACAAAGCTCATGCCACATTGGACATTCTGCACGAGCGATTTGAGGGCATGGTCATCTCATGTGGAGGTGATTTGAGCCACAAACCACAGCGGCCCTCAAAACCAACATAAGCAATGCCATCGGTCAAATTTAGCTTGACTTAAAAATGTCGATGATATCTCACACACACTTTGTTTTATTTAAATTTAAAAATAGGAAGTGCTTAATGAAAGACCCGTTATATATATATATATATATATATATATATATATATATATATATATATATATATATATATATATATATATATATATATATTTATATATATATATATACATATATAATTTGTACTACTTAACAGCAGTAAATGGTATATTGAGAATATCGTCATTGAAAATATGCAGGTAAAACATTTTCTGATACAACCTGTTTAACCCTTACAATTTCATAAACTGCTTTTCACGACAATCAATAGGCGGAATACGTAACAAATCCAATTTGGTTTCAAATATCACAGTGTATCACCCGCTGCAATGAACGATCCCAATAAAGATCGTCAAAAAGGTAAATTAGAAAAAACAACAGTGTCACTTTTTGCCTTATGATACTCGCCCTTTAATATACCTTTAAATGTATGCTGTTACGTTTGTTATCACATCACTGTGTTCATTCGTGCGTTATGTGTAGTGTTTTTTCATAGCCATATCGTACCACACCACTCGTACTACCTGGAGCAAAAGCGAAACGTGACATAGGACACACAGAAAGTTATCTCCGTCACCATCCCAACCCGACTGTCCGAGCAGCTCCTCAACATATTGTAGACACAGACCATGTACTGAGAAATAAGGTACACCGCTTGTAAATATATGGTACACTGCTTATGTAGCATACCAATGAATAGTCTGCCATTTTTGCTTATTTTAAAATAGCTATACGAATCCAATAAATGCTATTTTGCACAGCTTTTACATGTATGTACGTATCTATACACACATGTGCATCTGTTTTGCGCCGCCTCCCAATTATATTATGTAGATGTGCTTTAACGCTTACTTATTTCCATACAGGTAGCCAAAACGGTTCTACAAAGAGTGCAAATAGACGATCCGAATAAACAGGTTATTTTTTCTATGTAATGGTTTTTTGGAGAATTTTTCTTCCTTCTTTAATTTTGCCAAAGAGACGGCACCATATTGACATACTTGTTTCTTCCTTTTCTTTTCGATTTTGACGCACATTATGACATTTTTAATCACTAATTTGATGCGTTTTAAAGTAAATTTTGTGAATGGATCTTATGTCGCCAGCCAATCAGAAGCCAACGCTATAATGACACTTCTAACATTAAAACCTCATCCTTCCCCTCTCCCTCTCTATCCTCGCGTTATTATTGGAGAAACAATTGAATCCACTTCACGCAATAAACCGGTATCGAATTTTCTTGAATGACGCTCTTTCACCCACAATAAAAATATCAAATGTTTAAAATACCGAATGAAATAGAATATACGAGGGTGGTCTCATAAGTACCCGGCCTGCCCTAGAGATGGCGGTAGCTGTTTCACAAATATCACTGTATTAGGAAGTACACAATCTATAAAGCACATGTTTCAAGTTTGAAGACGCTACGTTGTTTAGTATTTGTTGGGCAGCCATCAATAGTGAACGTTTTCAGTGAATTTGTAAAAATGGAGAAAATTGGTCATCGTTACGTGATACAATACTTTTATTTGAAAGGCCTCAGCCCACCCGACATAAAAGCTGAACTGGATTCTACTCTGGATGAGTCTGCTCCTTCGTTTGCAACGGTGAAATATTGGGTAGCAGAGTTTAAACGAGGCCGTACGAGCTGCCAAGACGAGCATCGCAATGATTGACCAAATGAGGTGACGACTCCAGAAATGGTGAAGAAAATCTGGTGGCAGTCGGTCTCCCTCTTATGAAATCGTGCTGATAAATAGAAGGCTGACCTTCAACATGTTTATAAATAAATCAATTTAGCAATCGTTACTAGAAAAATGTTAACAAAGTTGCATATGAGTGACACAGATCTGTAATTTATCATTTTTGCCCCCAGATTTGAAAACAGGAGTAACTTTAGATTTTTTCCAACAATCAGGAAACCTTCTCTGATTTAAATATGTAGTAACGGAAACCGAAACACATGTTGACAATACTTTACCATAAAAGCGATGACAAAATTAGGACCCATCGGCATTGTGGAACTTCTGAACGCTTTCTAAAATCCGTCCCTATATTTCCATTGTTTAAAAAACAGTTGGCCTCTGATCAATCAAGTTATTCACATGTTTTGTAAGAATAATGTTGAAAGTTTAAGTTTACTTATATACAGTTTTGTCTTTAACGGGTTTTATTTGTATTTGTTTTTATTCCGTACTTATTTTGTTTCTAAAAAAGAATGTTTAAAATTGATCCGAGAAAGTGAAATGCAAAATCGATTGGCTCGGACAATTTTAAACGATCACGCATGCACGCCCTACTCGATAAAATTTGATGATATATATAATAATTGCATGATGATATGAATTCGAATCTGAATTAAGGTTTCGAATCTTTCCTAAACTTAAACAAATACCGTATAACAAAAATTAATTGCATGATGCGTACACAGAAACACACGAAACCCCTAATTACTTCCGCTTCCGTGCGAATAATATCATCGCCGTTCGGCAGTAGAAGCGAATAAAATTAATGTTCGCTGAATTTCCAATATTCCATTTTCGAATATACGTTTATCAAACGCAATTTATGTTCCCTTATGAGATATAGTATCGTGATTTGTCTCTGTTGCAAAGTTAATAGTTTTCTATACTTCCAAGATTATTACAAAGGGTACTAGGAAAGTTTTGCAATACAACTTTGTTTATTTAATTTTTTCGAAGTAATTTCCTGTACAATCAATACAGCTCTCCATCCTCCGAAACCAATCGTTAAACCAGTTCTGCCAAGCTTCACTAGGTAGTAAAGCACACTCGTTGTCCCAAGCCCGCAGAATGTCCTCATCACTGGAAAACCGCCTCCCTTTTAGCTTCATGTTCACATGCGGGAACAGTGCAAAGTCGCAGGGAGCAAGATCTGGACTGTAGGCATGGTGCTCGAGAAGTTTCAATCCTGTCGTAGTCAAATATTCGGTTCAGACTTTGGCGCGGTGAGCTGGAGCATTATCGTGACGAAGGAATCAGGTGTCCAGTCTTGACTTTTGCCGCAGGTTCTTCATAGATCCAATGACTTTAGACAGGCACTGTTCAGTATACCACTTAGCTATAACTATCTTCTGTGTGTCCAAAACGGCGCTTTCCACAATTCCACTCGATTTGAAAAATACAGCTATCACTTTCTTCTTTACAGATCGGGATTTTCTGACAACTACGGGTGTGTCCTCATCATCAAAGACCCAAACTTTGTTTTGAGCTTTGGTCGGCTCATCGTAATAGTATAGCCAAGTCTCTTCACCTGTCACGATCTTGTTCGCATACCGAGATTGTTCCTTATTAAACTTTTTTAGCATCTCCCGGCACCAAGCCACACGTTGTGTCATCTGCTCTTCAGTCAGTCGATGCGGCACCCAGAGAGAACAAAGTTCCTTCACGTGCAAATGATCATGCAGAATCGAACGAATTGCTGGTGCATTTAGGCCCGAAGTACCCTCTATCTGTTGATAGGTCACTCGCCTGTCCTCGCCAAGCATTTTCCTCACAGTAGTAACACTTTCCTCCGTAACCGACGTTCATGGGCTTCCCGCCCTCTCAGCATCCTCCACACTCAAATTTCCCCTTCGGAATTCTCTATACCACCTGAATATCGTTGTGCGATGTGGACAAACATCACCTAGTGCAAGAGTCATTGCTTCGAAGCACTGGTCTATGTTTAAACCACGCACGAAATTATAACGCAAAACTGCCCTTATCTCATTTCCTGACCATGATGGCATCGCAAGCACTTTACACTCTCATTGCTAATGAATAACTGAGCCCATCGACATAGCGCGACGGCTACTATGCACGTATGAACATGTCTCAGCGTGC
This sequence comes from Dermolepida albohirtum, assembly GCA_031893035.1. NCBI lineage: Eukaryota > Metazoa > Arthropoda > Insecta > Coleoptera > Scarabaeidae > Dermolepida > Dermolepida albohirtum. Next base: position 50,170 of record JAVIWB010005206.1, read on the forward strand.
AGCAACAAGCAGTTTCCTACGATTCATTGTTGCGTCATATTGCAAAACTTTCCTAGTACGTTTTCTATAAAGCCGTTACCTGTTTTCGAGAATTTATGGTTCTATTCGACAAATGAATAAATTCTCGGAACAATTACTAAATCACACATTTTCCAATAAGTAGCCGACGTGCTTTCGTTTATAAGGCGCAGGTACTCTGGTACACAACAGATTCAGTAATATTAAATTTCGCTATTAGTTTTAGATCTATTGATTTCTATTATATTTTGTCTGTAAACGACAGCGTATTTTGTAAACCGTAACACTAAAGTTTATCTCTATTATGTATACGAGTATATTCTATTTCCAAATTGTAAACGTGTACGTACGTTTACAATTTGCTGCATACAATCTTAAGCTGCTGTTAAAAAATATTTCATGTATCTCGAAACTTCAAATTATGCAAGGGTTTTGTACGTGTCCTTTTAATGGACAAATTTTTCTCGATTGTTTTTCACAGTTCTTCTACTGTTATCGTAGAGTAGAGGTACGTTCTCCGCCAATGAACCTTTCCAATTTTAAAATGTGTTGTGTCTCGATATCAGTACAACACTCGAATGACAATATCTCCCATCCTATTGCTAAATTATATTTAGAGTAGCCGAAACTAACTACATACACACAAACAACGTGGTACATGTAGGTGTACCCGAGCCAAAATGCTATGTTCTATTTTATTAACCTTGGCTTCAGAGTCATTGCGAAATCTTTTCGAAAATAATTTTTGGTGAACGCATGCAACCAAAATAAAATACATAAAAACGCGGTTTATTTTTTGTTTCACATAGGTTGTTCACAAACAGTTCAACTCGCCCATCAATATATACAGCGAGGCCACCATCGCGGATACGCTGCAGAAACAGGGTGTCAAGTGAGTATTTACGTGTACTTCTCAAACCCAATCGTAGGTAGCACGAATAATTTCAGTATTCGTAAACCCATAAAATACAATCCGGCTGCGAGTGAAACATACAAAGCAATACAAGAGGAACAGCTCGGGGACAATGTACAAGAAGTGACGGTGCCACCACAACCGAAAGTCTACACGCCACACAAACCAGTACAAGTTAAAGTGAGTAGAACGCCACAACCTGTTTACATTATTGCTTCCAATGTTAAGCAAACTTCCACGGGCGGCGTTTTATGACGATGAATCAGTTCCCTAATTCGGGCGATTCTAAAGAAACTATTTTGTCTTACCTTATGTTTCCGATTTACAATGAAATTTTATACATGACGTAAAAAATTCTTAAATATTTGAACAACCCTTTGGACATACCGGGAGTAAGTCGTACGAGGGCAGCCGTTTATATTTCTGGTATAGCAAACAAACAAAAAATTTATTATCGAAAATAGTTTTTATTGCTTTTCAAAATATTCTCCTTGAAAATCAGTGCACTTTTGCATTCGTTTAAACCAATCCAAAAAGCATTGCTACCATTGTGATGGCGGTATCTCCAAAATAAAAGTTTTGAATGCCTCGACTGCCTCTTCCGACATAGAAAACCGTTGACTACGAAGTTTATTCTTCACGTGTGGGAACAAAAGGATATCACAGGGTGCTAGATCGGGGCCGTACGCCGGATGGCTCATCAATTCAATGTTTTGTCCGGTCAAATATTCAATCGTTTGAACCGACCTGTGAGAGCTCGCATTTTTAATGTTGGAGAATGATCTGTCGTTTTCGATTTGTTTTCCTTATTTCTTCAAAAACTTTTGGCAAACAAATAGTTGTGTACCATTTGGAATTGACCGTTCTACATCTCTCTAAAGGCACGGTTGCAACGTAACCGGTTTGGGCGACCTTTTCTTTTGATGTGCTTCGAGTGCGAACAACTATTTTTTAGTTTTGGCTCACCTCGAAAAACCCACACAGTCGACTGCCGTTTACTATCGGGTTCGTACGTATAGATCCAAGATTCTTCACCTGTGACGACTTTATAAATGTTCTTCGAAGCACCGCCATTGTATTTTTTGTGCATCCCTTGACACCATCGACGCGAGTCATTTTTTGAGCGGTTGTCAAATTATGTGGTACCCAACGTGAACATAGCTTTTTAACGGCTAAATGTTCATGCTGGACCTTATTCACGCTGGTGTTACTAATATCTAGAGATGGCTCGATCTCACGGTATGTCACATGACGGTCTTGCATTATCAATTCAGACAGTGCATTAATGTTTTCCGACACAACAACATTTATAGGACGACCTTCACGAAATTCATTGTCCAAGTTTAAATTCACTATACCAACGATATACTGTAGTGAAATTCAGCTCGTCAATGCATTCTTGTAAACATATTGTCAAAAATGACAAACTTCACGATGCAATCATCAGATCGGAGGCAACACTAACAGTGTTCCCAGTTCCCAAAATATAAACGGCCACCCTTGTATAAACGACGACAACTTGAGACAGGGTTTATAGCGCAAGAAGACACATAGGGACCGATACCTCCGTCCGGCATATATCATCATTTTGCACGTGCAGAAAAATGATTAGATCGGAAAGTACGCATTCAGAATTGAAAAACGAAGCAACAGCAACCACACCCAGAATGTGTGCTAGTTTCAGTGATTATCTTTTTTCTCATTCGATCTAAACTTCTCGCCACCGAGATAATTTTTCAGCTTGGATTGGGAAAAAGTCTGACGGCATCAAAATACGCTGGACGCGAACGCATGCATTATCCTGAAAGAAAAGCATCCGCGTCGTTTTCAAGTGGGTCCTTTTGCGTTGTACTAGATGCGTACTGTTCGCTTGTTATCGTTTTATATTTTTAAAGATAATTGTTCTGATGAATCTCATGCAACAGTAGCCATAACTCATCTAGCCAAGTGTACTGTCTTTAGTTTCTTCGGAGCACTACGCCACTTGCTCCATCCATCTTGCTCCGCCAAATATTTTCAGATCATGTCTTAACTTTCCTAATTGAGAGCTTTTAATGACTTGCGATCGACAGTCAACAAATGTGGCACTCATTTTGTACAATGGAAACTACTGATACACACATATAAAACATGCAATATCTCTGCTACTTCATATACTTTTTTAAAGCTCACATGTCTTTTAGATGTGTCCACTGTGTAGTTTATCAAATATACTGCTCCGGCCACTTTTGAACTCAAATATCCGTCGTGTTATGGTTGCATTCAATGAGGAGTGGTTCCCGTTGATTTTATCGTTTGTTTTGGTCTTTAAAGTCGGAACTTCATCACAGATCGATAGATACTCGATCGTATACCATATTTTGAGATGACAACGTGCAAGTTTGATCGCTCGTGAAAAATTATCGTTCGTTCTCTTCAAAGCTTGCACGGTGTAACTTTAAGACCAGATGAGATTTTGGGAGTTGAATTTCACCGAGATTGAGAGGTCCTTCTAGGAAATGAGGTCGAAGATAACAAGCATTATATAATTAATTAATCTCTATTTTATCCGATATTAATAAACGACTTATAAAAAACAGAAAGATTGCGCTATACCTTTTCCGACAGCTCAATGTAAGGAGGTTGTATCTGGTGCCCCTAGGAACTCTATCTCACTTTCGCCAGCTACTACGCATCTTTCAACGAATAAATTGACTAAAGTGTTCAAATCGGAGCTATTTAAAAGGTTTTGCCTCCCACCAGTCATTACTTTCAAGCTACGTATCTTACAATAACTCTTTATCGCATAACTTTGTGGCGTCTTCCCGATTACCGCAAAAGTTTAACCTCGGTTCTCTGCTGTTTAGTAAAATTGTAGATAGTCTTATGTTGAGTTTTTTTTGTTTATAATAAACTAGAAGATTCTCTGACAACAGACCACGCCACGCGAATGGATGGTACACTTTTTCCAAATTTAAAAACAAGCCAATAACAGTTTATTTTCTAGTTGAATTTGATGGAACCTGCTGTTGATTAACTTAATCACTAAGGTTGATATATAACCCCTTTCCATATTAACTTTTGTAATTCTGTATACACATTTCGACAACCAAGTTGTCATCATCAGCAGATTAATTAAATTTACAGTAGAAAAAAAAAACAATGACAAGTTGCCTTTTTTTGATACCTAAGTTATTAGGAATAACCTTAAAATAGAAATTGATATTTTCCGAAAAGAAACCAATATCAATAGATTCATCACGGCGGACTCAAATCATAGCATGCAACAAAAGATGGCTTCATTCAACTTTCTTATTAATCGTTTGATTAATTTCCCACTAACAAATGATATGCAAGAGAATTGAATTTCATTAAGAATATCGCGAGATACAATGGTTTTGATTCGAAAATAATCAATGGATTAATTAGAAAGGCTAACATAAGAAAAACAATCCGTGATACCACATGACTATCACCATAGAGCAATCGAGAAAAGCAGTTTGTTTGTTTACCCTATCATCGTATGACAAAAAATTTAAATAGTATTTTCAAAGAGCGCGGTTTTCAAGTTTGTTTTCGCTCCGATAATTCAATTAAAACCCTTTTAGGAAATGCAAAAGACAAAATCGAAGATAATAAAAAGTCGGGAATCTACCGAATTGAATTTTTAGATTGCAATAAAAAATACATCGGCCAAACTAAACGATCGATTGAAACCCGGTATAAAGAACACCTTGCGCACATAAAATTCAACCGACCAGAAAAATCAGGTATAGCAAGGCACGTGTTAGAAAATAACCACAGTGTTAACATGGATTGTTTACATTTGATAAAGAACGTGTATAATTATCGTGAATTAGACACGTATGAAAGCCTGCACATCTTAAAGAATAAAAGCCATGTGGTGAAGAGTGACAATGGACCAATGCAGACGACCCTTTACGGTCTGCTTAATGGCCGAAGAAGAGAAACACAGTAATAAATCACATGCAGGTACTTATCGGTCGTGTCCGTGATCCCTTTTTTTCCAATGTCTTTCATCTTAGTTTAAGTAAAACAATTTTTAGAAATCTTGTGAAACGAACATTTAGAGTACGTTTAGGTCCTCAACGGTGTGTACCGCGTACGGAGTGTGTTTTCGTACAAGTATTTTTCGCCGTGGTTTACCAGGTGCGACACTTTGCGGTTATCTGCTAATGATGACAACTTGGTTGTCGAAATGCGTATACAGAATTACAAAAGTTAATGTGGAAAGGGGTTATATATCAACCTTAGTGATTAAGTTTATTTTCTATTCAAGTAAGAAACGTCCATAGGATCAGAATGTACACAAATGTTGACAGTCGTATTTTGAAAGGTTGCCAAGTTGAGGAGAGGGTCGAGATTTTTTTATTATCGCTTCTTCTTTCGTGGCAGCTTAAGTAAATACCTAACTTATGTTTCCAGACAAGACGATAAAAGCCTAATTCGATTTAATTTTTGCAATTTCAGGTAGCCGATCCGGCATATCAACTACCCAAAAAGAATGTCAACTCGATGGGCGAATCGCCGGAAACCATCCATCAGAGCAATTCTTTCAAGAGGTTGATGTGGAGCGTGATGGCAGAGAGCAACTACTGAAGAAAGCCGTCGTTCCTCGCGCATAAAAAAATATATTCTCAAAAAATACTAGAAAAAAAAATAATAAGAAAATAAATTAAGAAGGAGGAATGTACATACCTTGCACTGTACACACAAACACATACAAATTCCTAACACCACCCAATTGACTTAGTTAGTTTCCAATGCGAATGAGTTTCTATTCCGATTTCGACGAATATTTTAGAAATATTCGAGCCAAACCTCGAGGCAATATCTATCTGTCAAATTTTATTCCTAAACAACGTACACACACATGCAACATATACGTACACGTAGAGCCCAAAGTTGTCGATAAAATTTGGTAGGTATAAGCAGTCTTCGTGTACATATATTACTTATTGTATTATAAATGTTTAATTGGTGAGAACTGTTTGAATATGAAAACGAAATCCTCGTTTTCCTAATGAAAGACTCTGTGAATTCCGCTTATTTGCGCTTCCCGCAAATGAATCGTGATTTTTCGCTTAGCTGATACATATATAAGTATATATATATATATATATGTGTATGTATTATGTACGTATTCTATTGTGTCCGTTCAGTTCCTGTTTTTTTTTTATTGTTCAGTAAATGTTTTGAAGGTTTTATTTCCGTTTTGAAAAAAAAATACGAGTGCCATCTAGTCATGGAAGTGCGAAAAGTAAAATTTGCGGATGGCCGATCGCACAGACCAGACGTGTACGCCACTGGATTGGAGTTTTACACCCGCCCGCATTTTTTACTTTACTAAGTCGTCGTTAATGTTAAATTATATTAAGTGTTATTGAATGTAATTTTTGAGAGGCCATTGTAATTATGTTACCCGTTAAAGTTCTTATTTTAATCTTTGTAGCAGCACCAGTGTTTGATCTAACTTTTTAGATTTTAAGAATTAAATTGTACTTTTAATATTGTTGACGCTTCGACTTCTTTCTTGTTCCTCAAACACTTAAAATGGAATGTTGTTATATTTTCTCTGTAAACGTATTTATATTTATCCAATAAAAATTTATTTATGTACGCTTTTCACGTTATTTACAACATGCCTTTAAATCTGCCTGTATGCCCTGCGACTTCTTCGTTGAATTCCGGGACGCCACTGCAGATAGAAAATTCTTAAATTTCGCGAGTTTCGAGTTGGCAGTAAAATTGATGGAATTTGGTGTTGGGAACACACTGGGAATACATGTGTACACTACTATAACTCAAATTACACAGGACCGCGCGTATAAATTCAACTCTCTGATTTTATCTTTATAAGAAATGAGACAAAATAATGACTTGACGTGAACAACAGTTTATTAATATATAAAGGGTTTTCCAATAAGGACTTGACAACTTTTTTTCAAAATAAAATGCAGACCATTTGAGATATTTCAAAAACTTTATTATCGGATTGAAGTACAAACAAAACATTTATGAATGGAACTCGACTTCGTTCATATGGCCACCGCGGGCACGTTTGCAGAGGTCGATTCGTTGGACCCAATTTTCAATGACTCGGCCACACAATTCGGCCGAAACGGCTGCTATTTCGCGTTCGATGTTGGCTCTGAGCTCTTCCAACGTTGTCGGCTTGTTGGCATAGACCAATGACTTGACGTAGCCCCAAAGAAAAAAGTCTAGAGGCGTTAAATCGCACGAGCGAGGCGGCCAATCGACTGGTCCATTTCTTGAGATAACACGCTCATCAAACTTACTCTTCAATAAATCGATGGTAACGTGTGCTGTGTAGCTTGTGGCACCGTCCTGCTGAAACCACATGTTGCCTAAGTCCATATCTTCCAATTCGGGCCAAAAATAATCGGTAATCATGGCGCGATAACGATTACCATTCACAGTAACGTGACGATCATTATCGTCGACGAAAAAATATAGCCCTATGACGCCGCCGGCATGCAAACCGCACCAGTTATTTTTTGTGGATGAAATGGTGTTTCATGAAGCACATGTGGATTTTCACCCGACCAATAACGCATATTTTGCTTATTGATGAACCCATTGAGCCAAAAATGAGCTTCATCACTGAAAATGATTTTGCGATGAAATTGATCATCTTGGCGCATCTTTTCCAGAGCCCAATCGGAGAACGTACGTCGCTTCAAATGGTCCATCGGCTTCAATTCTTGAGTCAGCTTGATCTTGTATGGGTGTAAACCAAGATCCTTACGCAAAATTCGCCATAAAGTGGTCTGGGCGATGCTCAACTCTTGAGAACGCCGTGGAATTGACTGATTTGGATCATTTGCTACGGACGTTTCAACGGCAGCGATATTTTCGACACTTCGACCAACCCGTTGTCTCACTGGCACGGCAACATCACACAACGAATATGTAGACTCAATTTTTTACACTAAATTTGTTACTGCCTGTCTACTAGGGCGAGAATTACGACCGAAAATCGGAGTTAACGCTCTTAAAGTAGCGGTCACCGACTCCGAATTTCGGTAGTAAATTTTTATAGTTTGCAGACGTTGTTCGTTCATGTACTTTACCATGATGAAAATGTTAAGTTTACTGAATAAATTGACAGTGACAGTTCGATGATTAGTGAAAGGGTGCGTTCACAAATTGAATTAAAAGTTGTCAAGTCACTATTGGAAAACCCTTATATATTTTAGTACGATAGCAGAAGAAATTAAAAAAACCTGAACAACTTCAGTACTCAATCAAACATTCTGAATAAAATCCAGAAGGTCGACCAATCGTGCTTTCTAACACCAGTAACGCCTAATGAAATGAAAAACATAATTCAAAGAATTAAACCAAAAGTTGCACCGGATATGTGCGGAATGAACACCAAAATGCTAAAACGATGTGCAGACTGGTTATCTGAATCCCTCGCTGATCTGGTGAACGCATGTCTTCGACAAGCATCCGTGCCTAGTAATATGAAAATATCAAAAATAACACCTATATACAAATCTGGAGACCCCACAAATCCTAGCAACTATAGACCGATCCCAGTTCTACCTGTCCTGTCAAAACTTTTTGAGGCTGCCCTCCTGTCGCGACTGGTAGCATCCTTAGAAAAAAATTATGTCCTTGCCAAGAACCAATTTGGTTTTCGTAAGGGTAAATCAACGATGGATGCTATCCCTTCATACTAATCCATATATGGGATTCCTTTGAAGATGAGGAAGATTCAATGGTGATCTATCCAAGGCCTTCCACTGTGTGCAAATTGTTATACTCTTGCGAAAGTTGGAGTGATATGGTGATCTATCCAAGGCCTTCCACTGTGTGCAAATTGTTATACTCTTGCGAAAGTTGGAGTGATATGGTGATCTATCCAAGGCCTTCCACTGTATGCAAATTGTTATACTCTTGCGAAAGTTGAAGTGATATGGTGATCTATCCAAGGCCTTCCACTGTGTGCAAATTGTTATACTCTTGCGAAAGTTGGAGTGATATGGTGATCTATCCAAGGCCTTCCACTGTGTGCAAATTGTTATACTCTTGCGAAAGTTGGAGTGATATGGTGATCTATCCAAGGCCTTCCACTGTATGCAAATTGTTATACTCTTGCGAAAGTTGGAGTGATATGGTGATCTATCCAAGGCCTTCCACTGTGTGCAAATTGTTATACTCTTGCGAAAGTTGGAGTGATATGGTCTTCGTGGTCAAGTTTCAAAACTATTACAGTCATATTTCGAAGACCGGCAGCACACGGTACACTTTAATGGCGTAACTAGGGACTTAAAAACCATCAAATATGGAGTGGCTCAAGGATCGCTACTGGGCCCGGGTCACGGATCCTGTGGTACAGTATGTGGACGACACAATATTTCTATGTAGAGACGAAAACGGACAAAGACTAGAAGTAAGGGCCCATCAAACACCATCGGAAGCCATGGCATGGTTCTCAACAAATAAGCTAAATGCTCAATGACACCAAAACGGTCAAAATGGCTTTCACCTCCAAACGAAATAACACTCCCGCAAACGCAGGGACTGTGAAGATGTTGGGAATATATCTGGACACCAGACTTACCTGAAAATATGAAGTTGACGCTCTTTCGAAAAAGCTGTACTGTACAATTTATGCTATACGCAGAATGAGAACAATTGCAAATAAAGAAGCGGCGACAATAGCCTATCATGCGCTCTTCCATTCGCGAATGAGCTATAGCATTGAATTATGGGGCGACTCGGTCCATGCAAATGACATTTTCATTTTGCAAAAGAAGGCAATACGTTCAATAGAATAAGTTCAGCAAACGACACATTGCAGACCACTATTTATAAACAAATAAAATGTCCATGGCCTGCACATATATATACAAACAATTATTACGCGCTAAGAAAGTGGTCCCTGGACAAAAGAGGAAAGGAAAGGGTCGATCAATACAGATCCCAACAAGAAATTCTACTTCCCAACCGTAAGCTAGTTACTACAGCCGCCCAACACGAACATCTTCATTTACTAAATACGCTACCACTATCATGGTTTGAAAAACCTTTTTCGAAATTTAAAAAAGATTTAAAAGCATTCCCTCTCAAAAATGGTTTCTACACGTTAGCGGAGTTCCTGGAGAGGGTAAAGTCAATGAAGCATTAAGCTATATATTTTCTTGTGCATAGATTCACACCTTTGCACAACATGCATACACAGGCACAAACATACACATCAACACCAACTTATGACGATACCAATACATTTGTAAGTCTATATGTATGGTAAAATAAAGTATATTATATACCGTGCTTTCATATTAAAATGCTACAAACACCGTATCATATTATATTCGGGGCTAGATACCGAATGCCGATCAGAATGTAAAGTGCTGGCGCGCGAGTCAGTCGAATCACAACAACGACTGACTACAGATTACAGATTAAGTAGTTGTTCGTATCGCCTACAGTCAAATTAGTGGTGGGGCTGCAGCTAGTACGATCAGTAGTCAGTTATAGTCGTGATTCAAATGACTCGCGCCCCACCACTTTACATTCTGATCGGTATTCGGCAGCTAGACCCGAATAAAATGTGGTACAGTTTTCGTAGCGAGGTAAAATGAATGCACGGTATGTATATATATATATATATATATATATATATATATATATATATATTTAAGCAATATAAACTAATATTTTGTTAAGCTATCCTTTGCTTTGATTACGGCGGCAATTCTTCTCGACATGCTTCTGATACATAACGCAGGTAATTCCGTCAAATCCTGATTAGTGCGCCAAGTATCTTGTTTTAAAATAGCTACTATCGGATTTGGAGTTGAATAAACAATCTTTTTTTTTAACTATTCCGTACATCGATTGGGCCGAGGTCCAGAGAACTAATCTTTTATTGATTTTGCTCTGCGGCATGGTGCACCATCTTACGTAAATTTGTAAACTTCTTCAGAGCTTAAACAATATATGGAATAAGTACTGATTCCATTAGGGATTTGTACTGTACTTGGTCCGATGTACCCATGACACAACAGAAGGGTCGTAGCTCCTTTCCTCATGTGTACAATAGCCAGAAGTCACACGGAGCTAAATCAGGCGATTACGGTGGTTGCGGCACGATATTGGTTGAAAATTTTTGAAAAAACCAAGAGTTGTCGGCCCATAATTCTGGCCTCTTTTTACGAATAGCATTGCGCAAACGACGCATAACACTCAAATAGTATTCTTTGTTGACAGTTTGACCGGTCGGAAGGAATTCGGAGTGCACCACACCTCGATAATAGAAGAAAACTGTCAACATAACCTTGATTTTTGACTTGCTTTGACGTGGTTTTTTGGACTTCGGCTCACCTTTGATACGATATTCGGCCGATTGATCGTCAGTTTCCGGGTCATAAGCGTAGATCCAAGTCTCATCTCCAGTTATGATGCCTTTCATTTTGTCTTGATAGTCGGAAAGCATTGTTTCACAGACGTCAACGCAACGCTGTTTTTCGAAATAATTGAGTGATTTTGGAACAAATCGTGCTTTCACTTTTCTTAGGCCCAAATGATCTTTCAAAATGGTTTTCACTGATCCTTCCGATATTCCAAGCACCAATTCCTTGATTCTATTGACGTGTTGATCATCAGTTGACGTTCATGGCCGTCCTGAACGTGGTTCGTCATCAACGCGTTCTCGACCCTCTTTTAATAATTTGTACCAATCAAAAACACTTGCTCGCGACAAACAATTATTACCGAAGGCCTTTTACAACATTCTGAACGTTTCGGCACCAGATATTTGATTCCGTACACAAAATTTAATGGAACTTCTTTGTTGAATAATTTCACTCATTGTAAAAACCGCCGAATGCACTTTATGTACTTCAGAAAGGCAAGCGTATACTAAACACTAATGATTATTTTGATGTGACATTTGGCACAGATGTCACTGACAGTCATACCAACCTAGAAAAAAAATATTTCGGCGAATGGGTTTTCGCGCGAAAATTAAATTAAAAATTCTAACTATTTTTTGCCCACAGTAGTATGTTCATTAGACATTTTTAACTTGGAATTGCTTCAACAACACATCCTTAAGCTGTGGCAATAATGTGTAAAATCGAAAATAATAAAGCAATCTTACTTACATGTATATTATTAAAAGGAGAAATAAAAAAGAATACATGGAAGATAAATGAAAATATTGTCCTATACACATAAAGTACCCAAACGAAACTGCTCAAAACTCTTAACGTATTGTTGCAACCCTCAGTAAAAAGGTAAATTCATTGCTTTACACGTACAAACATCTCGGTCAGCATAAATTACGTGTATAAATCCTGGACCACAGCAGAAGGTAGTCAGAATATAAATTTTCGCAGTCAAGGTTGCCGTCGGTTCACGTATGTAATTTCGATCTTAAATTTAATCCATCACCTTCTTTTTACCACGGCAGAATCCGCTCGAAGCAAAGTCCGTACTAGACTTACACCGTCGAAAGAAAAAAACATACTAGTTTGTGTTTGGCTTTCGTGATCCCTGTGATTTTGCCCTGGTTCCAGATGCGACACTGTGATTAATTATGTGGTGATTATGACAACTTAGTTGTCGAAATCGTGTACAAACTACGAAAATTATTGTGGAAAGGAGTTAAACCTAATTGATTAATTTAATCGAGCACGGTCCCCGTTAAAAATTACGCGATTAAGTATAAAATAAAAGTAATTATAATATAATCCAACCCTTACTAAAAAAAACCACAAGAATTAAACGAATTCATGTATTCATGGAGTTCTCGAAGGAACCAAGCCAATGTCACGGAGTTTGCCTAAAACTAAACTGCCCTGGTGTATAATAGCATTTCCATCGACAGTCGTAGAAATACGACACTATACTTGATATTGTTTTACTTAAATTGGTTAATTTAAATCCAATCAAAGTACTCCATTTCTTTACAAAAGAGGAGAATTTCACTTGCCTCAAAAAATTATACGAGTCACTTACCAATCCCTATACTTGTAACACAAGAAAGCTAAAATGGTAGTCTATAAAATAAGGTAGGAATGCGAGTGTGAGGTTAAACACTTACTGTTCGTATATTTACCAGCTCATTATTCAAACGAAGCAGTCTACTTTGTGAAACGGTTCAGAACAGATGGCATCTCACGTTTATCGAAAGTCTCGCCACATTCTAAGGTACTTGCGAACCAATTCATTTACAAAATGCCGTTCCATGTCACAGTATTATCCAATAGATGAAAACATATACGGACTAGACGATGAACAAATCCAAGTGAGTGCATATTTTGTTACTGTTTCAAAGAATAATTCACAACGGCTTTAGAAATAAATAAATAAATACACGTTTTGCATTTCAGTTTAGACAAACTGTTTTCAATTTCGTACAAAAGGAATTGGCACCTAGGGCAAATGAGATAGATCGAGAAAACACGTTCAGCGACATACGAAACTTTTGGAAGAAATTGGGTGGCCTAGGTCTTTTAGGTAATAATAAATAGACGTGTTAGATAAGAGTTTATTTTTTCGGTTTTAATACGCGGCAAGGCCAAAGGGCAAAACAACAGCATTTACTTATCTATCATCATGACAGATTTAATTTCGTTATACACAAATTCTTTTATTCGGAGCAGGTTTAGAAACATATTGTTCATATCGAAATTAACATTTAAAAATTGTTGATTTTTAACATGCATGCCGTCCATAAACTATCATTGCTTAATAAAAAGTAATTACTATTCTCTTATTAAAGAAATGTCACGTAAATAAAATAGGAAACACTTACTCGACAGTGTCGACGACAAAGTTGTCATCATCAGTCGTAGAAAAATTAATAACACTCTGAGCACTAGCAAATAAAAGATGACCCAAAATTAACGCAAGATTTGAATTAAATAGAAAACACAGTTTTTAGTCTTTTGATTGTTGTTTTTTTATTGAATCATAAAATACATAGGATAGGGTTATTTATGGAATAACACATCGGGCGAATGGCCTCTACGGCTTTGCATGCACATACGCACTCGTTTGTCGAAATTTTCCATGACCATTATGCATAAATGTGGATGAATTTCGTTGATGCAGCGTTGAATCTCCTCCTCTAATGCACGGGTGATTGTGGGCTTGTTGACATAGACCTGTGATTTCAAATAACCCCATAAACAGAAATCTAATGGTGTTAAATCACACGATCTAGGGGGCCAATTCTGATCACCTAAACGAGAGAGTACACGACCTGGAAATGTCTCATGCAGTAATTGAATTGTTTTACGGGCTGTATGGCATGTGGCAGCGTCTTGTTGAAACCACATATTGGCCACATCAATATCATCCAATTTCGGCAGAAAGAACTGTGTTATCATGTCGCGATATTGAGCACCTATGACAGTCACAGCTTGACCAGCCTCATTTTCAAAAAAGTATGGTCCAATTATGCCTCCAGCCCAAAATCCACACCAAACAGTGACACGTTGTGGATGCATTTGTTTTTCGACAATCATATGTGGGTTCTCAGAACCCAAACAACGGCAATTTTGGCGATTAACAAAGCCATCAAGGTGAAAATGTGCTTCATCGCTTAGGATAATTTTTCTCGAAAAATCAGCGTCTATTTGTTGATGTTCAATAATCCATTCAACGAACTCTCTTCGCTGTGCATGGTCATTAGGCTTCAGTTGTGTTAATTGAATTTTGTAAGCATGGAGACAGATCTTTAATGAGTATACGCTGTAGAGAGCTTCTTGAAATTTGCAATTCTTCTCCACGACGCCGAATTGAGGTTCCTGGATTGTCACCGACACTCTCACGCACTGCTTCTATATTGACATTTGAACGCTTGGTTTTTGGACGACCTGTGTGTTTGGCGTCTCCAACGGATCCAGTCTCCACACTAATTCGACCATATTTTGTATGAAATTTTCGAGCTGCGGCCGCCAAGCTTTCATTATTTTTGAAATGTTGTTCAATAATGAAGACACTTTGTTCTATCGTGTAACGCTCCATTTTTACTAACCCTAAACTGTCTGCTGTCGAATTGTTTTTTTTTAGGGTTGCCAACACTTTACTGGACAAATGGCGACAAATTCAAATCTTGCATTAATTTTGGGACAGTCATTACTTTACACAAGTAAAATACGCAACAATGCATCGTAGGAAGTTGCTTGTTGTTGCATGTTGAGACATGTTTATACGTGCATAGTAGCTGCCGCGCCATGTCGATGGGCTCAGTGGGCAGTTTTGCGTTATAATTTCGTGCGAGATTTAAACATAGACCAGTGTTTCGAAGAAATGACTCTTGCACTAGGTGATGTTTGTTCACATCGCACAACGATATTCAGGTGGTACAGTGAATTCCAAAGGAGAAATTTAACTGGAGGATGCTGACAGGCCGGGAAGGCCGCGAACGTCCGTTACGGAGGAAAACGTTACTACTGTGAGGAAAATGCTTAGCGAGGCCAGGCGAGTGACCTACCAACAGATAGAGAGTACTTCAGACCTAAATGCACCAGCAATTCGATCAATTCTGCATGATCATTTGCACGTGAAGAAACTTTGTTCTCTCTGGGTGCCGCATCGACTGACTGAAGAGCAGATGACACGACGTGTGACTTGGTGCCGGGAGATTCTAAAAAAGTTTAATAAGGGACAATCTCGGCATGTGAACAACATCGTGACAGGTGACGAGACTTGGCTGTACTATTACGATGTGCCGACCAAAGCTCAAAACAAAGTTTGAGTCTTCGATGATGAGGACACACAAAATCCCGATCTGTAAAGAAGAAAATGATAGCTGTATTTTTCAAATCGAGTGGAATTGTGGATCGTGCCGTTTTGGACACTCAGAAGACAGTCACAACTAAGTGCTATACTGAACAGTGGCTGCCTAAAGTCATTGGATCTATGAAGAACCTGCTGCCAAAATCAAGAATGAACAGCTGGTTCCTCCATCACGGTAATGCTCCAGCTCACCGCACCAAAGCGTGCACCGAATATTTGACGACGACAGGATTGAAACTACTCGAGCACCCTCCCTACAGTGTAGATCTTGCTCCCTGCGACTTTGCACTGTTCCCGCATGTGAAAATGAAGCTAAAAGGGAGACGGTTTTCCAGTGATGAGGACCTTCTGCGGGCTTGGGACAACGAGTGTGCTTTACTCACTAGTGAAACTTGGCAGAACTGGTTTAAAGATTGATTTCGCAGGGTGGAGAGGTGCATTGAGTGTAGAGGAAATTACTTTGAAAAAATTATATAAACAAAGCTGTATTGCAAAACTTTCCTAGTGCCCTTTGTACATATATACCAACAAACATATAACTGACAAAGCGATCGGCCTTGGATGACCAATGTGACCGCTCTAGTGATGAAATATTTTTATATAACGAGAGCGACTGTTCGATAACTAATAATGTAATTGTAATTGTCTTTGAAACAAGTAAACGTATCTATAGGAGAACTGTTATTACAAATCTGTCTTAATCTAGTCAAACCTATCCACCATATGTCTCTTTATAGCACACAGAATTAAATTTTATTTCAATATGCGACGTCAAACGAACTGAAATAACTGTAGATTGATATTAAGCGTAATAAATGTTTTATTCGTGTGGCACATGATATTACCGAAATGAATTAGAAAAGCCAGATTTTTAAGTGTAGATTTAATTCCTCAAATTGACTTTTGTAAAACCCGAATCTCGTAAACGAAACGATAAAGCATTTCAACTCTAAATCTTATGTAAATATGAAATTTAGCAGGCATAATCTGGTACGTAGACTTCCGCGGTCGTGGTCCATGCTATCTGCTTCTGGGCTGAAACCGCGTCACTGGTATAACTGTTGACGTTTCGCACCTACTCATATGGGACATCTTTAAGGCTCAACTACTGCACTGAAACTCGCAGTGCAGTAGTTGAGTCTCAGTTTCAGTGCAGTAATTGAGACCTGAAGATGTCCCATACAAATGAGTACGAAACGTCGGCAGATATACAAGTGACGCGGTTCCAGCTCGGAAGCCCAGAAGCATGTTTTACAAGTTTTTGAAATTTTTTAAACTAAGTTCAACAATCTTCTTACTCGGAACGTGTTCTAAGAACTGAAAAGTTTAAAACAATTTCGTGAAACTGATTTTCTAAAAACTTAAGAATTGGATCGACTGATTGACGTAATGTAGCAAATCTTTTTTGAAAAGCACGTGTACTATGAGTGTTATATTTGATAGAAAATAAAAGTATTATTTTACAATAATCTGCGCCAAATTTGTGTAATTTTCATCAAGTTGATATCCTTCTTGTAGGTATGACGGTAAAAAGCAAATATGGTGGAAGCGAGGCTACGTATTTAGATCACTGTATTGCCATGGAAGAAATTTCGAGGGGCTGTTCGGCGGTTGGCTTAAGTTATGGGGCACATTCAAATCTGTGCGTAAATCAGATTCACAGAAATGGAAATGAAGACCAAAAGGAGAAATATTTACCTAAAGTAGGATAGCGTCTTCGCAAAATAAAGGCTGTTTCAAATTGCGCGGTTTTTTTAAAGAATAAATAAAACACATAATTTGTATTCACTTTCAAAAACTTTTTATTGATAATTGAAGTATCAGTTGTGACATTTATATGCGAAAAATAATATCTGCTAAATGGCCTTCTCTTGCAGCTCCACAGACGTCCACTCTTTTGTTAAAATTTCCAATGACACTTTGACATAATTGAGGCTCTATCTCACCAATGACACGAATAATTTCATCTTTCAAAACAGGAATTGATTGTGGATTGTTTTTATAAACCTGACTTTTCACATAACCCCAAAGAAAATAGGCTAACGGTGTCAAATCATATGATTTTAGTGGCCAATTAACATCACCGTTTCTTGAGATTACACGTCCAGGAAATTGATTCGTTTGCGAAGTGAGGTGTAGCGCCATCCTGTTGAACCCACATATCCTCTAGATCAATATTCATTAATTCAGGTCACAAAAATTCGGTTATCATCCGACGATATCGATCACAATTGACAGTTACAGCTTCACCAGCAGCATTTTCAAAGAAGTAAGGTCCAATTACACCACCTGACAATAATGCACACCAAACAGTAACTCGTTTAGGATGCATAGGTTTCTCATGAATAATTCGTGGATTTTCCGCACCCCGGATACGGCAATTTTATTTATTAAGCCACCAAGTTCAAAATGTGCCTCATCGGAAAACATTATTTTTTGAGAAAAAAGAGCTGATCGTTCATTGATGAAATTGACAAATGAACGACGTTTTAAATGATCTAATGGCTTCAGGTCCTGTGTTATTTGAACCTTATATGCCTTCAGAGTTAAATCCGTGTGTAAAATACGCCATGTTGTTGATCCACTAAGTCCGAGTTGTTGTGAACGTCGTCTGATGGTCAGCAACACTTTCACGAACCGAACCAATATTTTCTTGTGAACGACCACTGCGACTGTATTTTTCACTTTTTTGATATTCCACGGAACCGGTCTCTGACCAACAGTGCTTTCAGATGGACGATTATGTAAACCATAAAATTCACGTAATTTTCTAAAAACTCTATTCACAGAACGCTGATTTTCATAAAATAATTCAACAAGTTAAACGCGTTGTTGTACCGTGTACGAAGCCATTTTTACAAATGTCATACATCACACTTTTTAAATGTCCACACATCCAGACAAATTCAGTGCGCCATCTATATTTAATTTATTCTTTAAAAAACCGCGCAATTTGAAACACCCTTTATGTAAATTGTCATTAAGGTATTTTCAGGATCAAGGTGTTGTTTACAAATTCGTGCTCCCCTTATCTTATCTTATTATTATTATATATTAATTTCCATGTACACGTTTAATATTGACTACCAGTATTACCTCCCACTTTTAACTTAAGTCCGGAGGGCGACAGTTTATCGCCTCCATAATTAGTTAATTTGAGAAGAATTTGATAATTATTTAATATTTGCACGTGGTGGCCAGTAAATTTATTACGCGTGCGGGTCCGGCCAGTTAGCTTAAGCTCTGCAATATATGCAAATAAGAAAATAACTTGCAGGAGTTAATAATTAGTAACAGGTTGTGATGAGCATCAAAAGTCCAGGACGTGTGTCAAGCTGAAAGAAAGATTATTAACGGTAATAAAACAACAAAATTGCGCTTAAAATTTTATTTACTAATTTAAATCAAACGAATTCTTGAAGCTTTAATATATTCAAATAAAATAATTAATGAAAGCAAGGGCAATAGCATAAAGATAGATAGAGAGGTATAGGCAATTATAAATACAATAATAAAAACAAATTGAGTAATAAATCTGTGGAACGAAATATACAAGGATTAGATTAAAATTAAGTATCGAACGGTACTTGATGTACTGACGTGTGTTCATATACCGTTGGATAAAATGTACACTACGGGTCATATTTATTTTCCCACCCTTAGTTTTAACCAAAATTATTAAACTATCAAATGTGTACTGAAAATTTATTTATTGTACCAATACAATAGTGTAAAATAAACATAAAATAGTTACGTTTTTCTTATATAAAAACTTTTATCATTAATTATTATTAAATTTTGCTCTCATCAATGTGCCCACCTTCATTTTTGATAATTGCGGCACATAACCGCGGCATCCTTTCAATTAATTTTTGCAGTGTACCTTCTGTAATTTGTGCCCAGGCTTCTTGAAGTTGTTCTCACAGTGGTGGATGATAGAGCACGTTCTCGAACCTTCTGGTCCAATTCTTCCCAAAGAAGCTCTATTAGGTTCAGATCAGGGCTTTGAGCTGGCCATACCATTATAGAGATTTGCCCTTGCTCTTCTAGTTGACGCAAGTAATCGCCACACAATCTAGAAGTGTGTTTCGGATCGTTGCCCTGTTGAAATACAAAGTTTTCGCCAAGAATCCTTAGTCCTGAAGGAACAGAGTTATTTTCTAAAATTTCCTTGTAGCCTTCTTTTCTTAGGATTCCCTCAATTTTGACGAGATCACCTACAGATCTTCCACCAAAATACCCCCAAATCAACCTCCTTCATGTTTTACGGTAGGCGCAATACATTCTGGCAGTACTCTTTCTCCTGCGGATCTTCTTACGAATATTCGCCTTTTACTACCGAAAAGTTCAAACTTCGATTCGTCTGTCCACAACACGTTATTCCACTGATCAATCGTCCAATTCTTATGTTCTTTAGCCCAATTTAGTCGTTTTATCTTGTTTTGCTTTCGTAGTAGTGGTTTTCGCAGAGCAATTCTTCCGTATAAACCCGCTTGCCTTAACCTTCTCTGTACCGTGGACACACTAATTGGTTTAGCACGCGCTCTATTCATTTCAGCAGCAATTTCTGGTGCTGTTTTTCGTCTATCGCGTCTACTTATCCGTATTAAATGCCGGTCATCTGCAGATGTCATCGCTTTGCGTCGTCCAGATCTTCTTTTGTTGGAAAACGTACCACTTTCT
>JAVIWB010005212.1:0-70514 GCA_031893035.1 Dermolepida albohirtum
TATTATATTTTATTATACGGGGGATTTATATAAGGATTTCCTATTTTTATTGACGTATAGTAGTTAAGAGCTAATTAACTAGGGCGAACGGTTAGTTTTATCGGCGAATGCTCTAGACTTACAGAAAATATTTTCATTCATTTCAGTAATAAGCTTTGTATATATGAGCATTGATATTTAATTAAAATTAATATAAATGAGAAATTTATTTCAGTAAACATGTTTGTATTCTTTAGGAAGAAAATCCCAATGTAGCGCTTACTTTTTTTTGGGCACCTTTCTCTAGATCTGTAAGGACATTAATATCTTAAGATAATAATTTGAAATAGTAATAATTATTTTTCCTTTCAAAGATTAGAATTGAAGGGATCGTAGAAAAATTGCCATTTTCCGATGCAGATGAATATTTTAAAACAAGACCTTACCAAAGTCAAATTGGTGCGTTGTGCAGTGATCAAAGTAAACCGATCGAGGGAAGACATATATTAGTTGAAAAAGAAATGGAACTAAAAGAAAAGTATTCGGAAGGAAATGCACCGAGACCCAGACTATGGTAAAAATAATAATTGTGTATGTCACTGTGCAAAGGTTTGGATACAGATTATACTGTGTTTGTATTAGAAAAACAGTGCAATTAAAAATTAATATGTAAACTTCTATTCTTTTAAGCAATTTTCGATGTGACTTTGTGACTTAAGGTTGCTTAAATTGCTTACAATGTATTGACATGTATTTTCATTATTATGCTTTTCCGATGTTAAAAAGTCGCAGGTACGATTTAAAATGAGTAGATGGGCACCATTATTTTTCCAAATATTGTTAGTACTGAACAATTGTATCTTTTTCAACTACATTCATTTTTAAAGTAAGAATTAATGTATATGTAGGGAGACTTCCATATAATTATGTATTCTGAATAGATGTAATATATACATGCACATTTCTGACAATGTACTTAGTTTGTATCCAAATTTATATATGTATGCATCGGATGCCTATTAAAATAAAAAATTATCGATACCGTCAGGTGATTTAATAAATTCAAAATTTATGCAGGCGAGTAAGATTTATGTAAATGTACGTGCGATATTGTCCGCTGTCATTAAACGTCAAATATTTGTAAATTAAATGGTCAAGTAGTGACGTTTATTATTTTGACATTTTTAAATTTAAGGTAGTACAAGAGATATAGAGTAGAGAGATGGGGCAGTAAATTGGAATATAGAGTTTACTTTTTACAAATTAAATAAACATGTAGTAATTGTGAAAACAAAATTAAATTAACGATATTCGTGATTGGATGGTCATTAATAATTAATGTTAAAAAACAAAATTCGTTTTCTTCCTTAACAAAAGTAAATTCATTTCTAATATAAATATCGATAATAAATAGTCTATACTTTAGAAAATTCTACTAAAATTGTAGATATTCCTCTTCACGAAAATATGAAATGGTCATGTCATATAGATTTAGTGGGCAGTGTTCTTATTAAAACTTGCTTCGCGTTAAAACAATTAAGTAAAATATGTAACATAAATATTTTGCTCATCTTTTATTACGCGAATTTAATTTTTAGAATGCGTTATGGCATTATATAATGGAGTATTTCCTCTAAAGCAGAAAGAGCTTCAAAAACTATTTTCAGATTAAAACAGATTCTTGCAGATGTTTTTAAAGGCAAAAAAACTACCAACTTTGTTCGACTATTGCATTTTGTAAGTTCTTTGTTTTATATTTAAATATAAACTGGATTTGTTCGTAATAACTAAGCTTGCAGAAACGAGTGCGCACTCATTGCCGGCAATGATATATTTCGAAAGCGGTCGGATATCCCGAAGTTGAGATTCATATGCGCATGGTATGTGTATGAATGCCGGATTAGATTGATGATAGCGAATCGACGGCGTTCTTTGTTATGTTCGACGAGTGTTAATAAATTTCTTAATCCATTTTCAACATTAGAATATATCAACATTTTATCACAGAGTATTATTGTGTGTAAAAGACATGTTAATAGCAAACAACACCATATTATAAATTTCTATATGATTTTATTTTCATGTTAAGCGCATGTGCAACATTCCACAAAATATTACAGACAATGAAGAACTTCGAAACTTTTGAGGGAAATACGTTCCGAAATGGAGATTGCCAAGAAGAGGTCAATTACAGTATAACTTTTTTCGGCTGAAAACTACGATTATGGATCTAATAAAAGCGGAGTTAAAAGATCAAAATATTACTGACTGTAGATCAAACAACGAATGCAAAAAAGAATTGTATTTTAAATGTGTTTGCGCGCATTTTAAAAAGCGGTGACATTTCCTTGGCTCCTCTTTTATGTAGTAGAATATTACAGAAGACAAAAGCGGAAAGGATACTAGAAACTATAAAACATACGTTTAGGAAGTTCAATATATCGGCAACCCAACTTGTAATGTTGCTTACAGATGAAGGTTCAAATATGGTGAAAGCTGGAAAGTTACTAAAATAATCTTATCCTCAATTGCTTGATGTAACCTGTTTAACCAATTTATAGTTTCTATCAAAAAAGTTTTTGTTAAATCTCCAAAATGCATTCGTGAGTTTAAATAGGCTTGTCCGGACATTCCTCAGCCACCACAGTCGGTATTAAGGAGATGGGAAACATGGCTTAAAGCCGTTTTATATTATGGGAAATTTTTACACATTATTAAATCCGCAAGGTGCTCAAGCAATTTCAGTAAGTCAGCGACTGGTTTCAGATACCGAAATCCATACTCAAATAGAGCAAATTTCCGAAAATTCTTTTAGATACTACTTCCGAATTAGAGAACACCAAGATACATGAAGCGCTGAATATAGTATATTACATTAAAGCCTCGTTAGGAAATCTAACAGAGAGTATAGGAAAATTAACAACTTGATAAATTGTGTGTGATTATAAACTATAGTGCGTATAGACAATAGTTTAACTGAAAACCAAGAGTGCGAATATGATGCGAACGTCCTTTTTAAATTCGCAAACATCACATCATTAGACGCAGAACGCTCCTTTTCCAAATACACCAACATATTTTGATATGACTTAATCAGCACTGGAAGGCATACTAATGGCACAATATTACAGCGAATTTTTGCGTCACTCTATGTCAACACAAAAAAATAACTGAAATAGTAAGTAATTAGATTTATAATTTTTAATATTGATAGTAACCGAGCCGTACGCTACTGCGAAAGCACTCGTTTCTGTAACCTTAGTAATAACGTAGATTACGATTATTATACATCATTAAAGAACTGTCTATTGTATTTTATGAAAAGTTGCTAAAACTACATCAAAATAGCGTGTTGTATGAAGTGCCATTTTTGATGCACTGTGATCTAAACGTAATCTCCCTAGCCTATAGCTCTATGTAGTACTAAGAAAAACATTGATCATGTTACATCACTAATATATCAACTTTACTATGATTTTGTCACACGTAGTGGTATAAATAATTTAGTTCCTAACTAATGTGTGTGTCAATTCAAGTCTGTCCTGCATATATTACAATTGAATTTCTTCAAGAATATTTTAATAATGGATTGATTAGCAGGAATAGATCGCCTGCTTGAATTTTTTTCTTTTTGACCATTTAAAGAACACAGTATAAGACCCGAATAGAACGTTACTTGAATTATAAAATTTGTTTACAATGTTACAGAACAAGTAATTGCAAATATTTTGAGAGTTTCAATTTCCTAAGAAACATGCTAGTTTGTGCTTAAAAAATAAAGGACAAAATATAATATATATTGTAATATTGCCATTTTAATATAAACTGCAATTTTCTTTGACTTGATAAATACATTTTGAGAAAGTACGAGGTATGACATTTAAATAACGAGGTTGCACTCCTTCCATCGCGCAACCGCATCAGGCGAGGCTGTAATTGGAATGTCATTGACCTTGATACTTTCCAAGCAACATCCCGTAGTTTCGTCTCTGTCTGCTTTAGTTTACTTTCGAGGCTTTAATTGTAGAGGACACTTAACACACACACATTAACCTTAAATTCCTTGTCAAATTTAAAAAATCGCTAACAGAATGATTACAAATGTTAAAGGAGGTGTTTGGTGATAATGTTATGTCGCGTGGGCGAGTTTTTGGTTGGCACAAACGGTTTTCTGAAAGTCACGAAGAGGTCAAAGATGATGAACGTCCTGGCCGACCTGTGACTGCAAGCACTGAAGGGAACGTTCAGAAAATTAATGAATTTGTGCGGAAAGATCGACGTTTGAGCATTCAAATGATTACCGATATGGTAAAAATTAACAAAAAAACAGTAATACACTTTTTGCATAATGAATTAAACATGACAAAAATTTTTGCATAAATGGTGCTGAAAACCTCACTCAGGAACAAAAGAGACAATCGAAGGAACATTTACGCTGACATTATGGAACGACTCACAGAAGAACGAGACTTGCTCACCAAAATCACATTATGTGATGAAACGTCATTCGATGCACTGGAAGGCCGCCTGATTGGCAAGACAGGAAAAAGCACGTATGAGCAAGTTGACATTGAAGGCAATGCTGATCGGTTTTTTTTTTTCGAAATCAAGGGTGTTATCATGACTGACTGGGTGGCTGAGGATCAAACCGTTAATCAGAAATACTACAATAGTACTACTTACTATATGTGAAGCAGTTTTTAGCGGAGAAGCTCATACTGTGCTTGATTATCCTCCGTATTTGCCAGGTCTCGCACCATGTGACTTCTACTTGTTCTCAAAAGTGAAAAGTGCGTTAAAGGGAACACATTTTCAGTCTGATGAACATGTAAAAGCAGAAATAGCAGAGTCGTTAAAAGGGCTGAAAACTGATACACACAGCATTGTTTTGAAGAATGGAAGTTATGTATACCTCGGTGTATAGATAGGAGAGGAGAGTATGTTGAAGGGGGTAAAAGTTAAATATAAGTTTATTTACAATAAATAACATTTCTCATACCAGTCTCATTATTTAATTGCCACACTTCGTATAATGTCTATATATATTTTAAATTATTTCTTTCCGATAAGAAAGAAACACGAAAATAGTTCGTATCTAGAATCATAGCTGCCGGAATATAACTCAGAATATGTGCACTTTCTCAATGAAACGACACTGTCAATATTTTTTGATTTCTTTGTATATTAAGAGACACGGTTTTGTTAGTTATATTCATGGCGATAAAACGATAGAAAATTTAAAATTGAAAATCTTAAATTTTTTATGAAGTCCTTATTTGATGTTTTATGTGTTTAAATAATAATTATACTTTTATAAAATTAATGTTGTGCACTGGATTGAGATAGATTAATATTATTAATAACTGTGTCACTGATAGACTATGTAATGTAAAAACCACAACATTCGGTTAATTACTGCGTAAATCTAAAATTGCAAAACCACTGGTAACAAGGATGTATTATATAGTATAACTCTTGAATGACCTTTAAATAGTAAACATAACAATACATAATTTCAGCAACAGCATACGTTAAAAATAAAAAGGAATATAATCTCGTTATATATTACCCGTTTATCTCAAAATTTGTTCATCTTAGCAATAAAGTATATCAGGCAATGCGCTTCCATCTCTATCTAATGAAAGAAGTACGTGATTTATAAACAGTAAATTTACAGTAAATTTTGAAATATATATATAACAGTTTATTAATAACTGCTTTTTGCTATTTTATTTTTAAAATGAATTAACTGTATAGTGTAGTATTTACTCTAGTAAATGATTATTAATTTAGTAGGGTTTTTTTTAATACACCAATGTGTTTATATGATATATTTATTTTAAGGGGTGGTTATAAAATAATACCGAGGTCTATTGAATTTTGGCAAGGTCAAACGGACAGAATTCACGATAGAATTAAATTTAGGAGACCTATGGATGGAGACACGGTTGATAATAAATATAGTTTTCACGGCGAGACTGGTTGGATTTATGAACGATTGGCCCCATAACATGTATTTTGAAAATGGCAATAATAAGTCAGATTCTTAATAGTTAATACTTATGTGGAGTTTTTAAAATAGCAAATTTTATGTAAATGTAGTATTATGTGGCATCTCAAAACAGATTTTATATACATAGTTAGTAAATTTTATACCTCTTTATTACTTCTATTTCAGTCTTCCATTGTTGATGTAATATACACTGTTGAATAAAATTTGCAAGCAAAACGCGTTTTATTTATAACAGTTCTAATAAAATAATTAGTAATTTTTCAAATTTTTGACAACTGGAAATGTAACAAGAATAATAGATGTTTGTATGGTAAAACAGAATTTTTGAAATTATTAAAAAAAGATTCTCTGTTAAGCGATTTTTTTAATATACCTTGCTGTATCAACCTAATGGTTGATACAGCAAGTGTGCTAATGCACAGGCTAGTCACAATTAATAAAATCTTGCTGTAGATCAACAAATAGTTATTCACTAGCTCTTTTGATACTTTAATCCTTACTTACCTCTATATTACGTTTGGAACTTGTAAGGAATCAGACCTACATATATTATTATTGTGCTTAGCAATGCCTATTACTTTCCAAAAATGTTTAAACAAAAATGAAAATGTCTTTACTCTAGGATAATTAAAATTTTCAACAAACTGCAATGCATTGGTTGGATATATTTTTTTATATCGACGATACTGTTATATACAGTACACCGTATCATTAAGATGATGTTCAGTTACCTACTCGTAATTTGTTAAGTAAGTTCATGTCCGTAATTCCTTGCTGTAAAAATAAGTGAAGCAATATTGTAGCAAAAATAGCGAGAAACTAATTAATAATAATATTTATTAAGTGTTAATATTAAAAAAAAAGGTACACGTAATCAAAAGTCAAAATTCCAATGTATACATACAACCATGCTCAAATGTATTAGACACCTTACGAATTTATGTACATACATACATACATATTTTATTTAGTTTAGTCAAAAGAGAGGTGAGGAAAATAAAACTGTTGTGAAAATTATGTACAAAGTGTTATTTAGTAATATAGTACAATTTATCAATATTTTGTCGCTCCGCTCTTGGCCTTAATGACAGCATACTTGCTACTAAATTGTAACACTCTGCCGGTGGTATTGCAGCCCATATTTGGCGAATTTTTGTTGATAATTCTGCTTTTGACAGGCATTTATGTTCCGTGATCTTTACGTTTTTAAGATACGCCACAAATTTTCAATGGGCGACAAATCGGGACTTTGTGGCGGCCAATCCAATACCTCCACTGTGTTTTGCTCGAACCAACGCATTATAGCTCCCGATTTGTGGCAGGGCGCATTATCTTGCCGAAGAATGTATTGTGGAATATCCTGGTCGAATAGTTTTAGCACAGACGGTTCTAATACTTCCTCCAACATGGCTAAATAGCGTTGGCTATTCATCCGTCCATCGCACAGGTACACTTCTCCGACACCGTATGTAGACATACAACCCCAAACCATGATACTACCACCTCCAAATTTTACTGTGGGAATGATACATTGTGGTTCATAAGCTTCCCCTTGCCTACGCCGAACGTATAGCGTCCCAGGTAGTCCCCAAAGCTGCCAGGCAAAAGAAGAAAGTTAACACTTAAACAGGATTAATTTTGTTTAATGTTACATGTAGACTGAATTGCATACAACGATAAGAATATTAGTCATGAAGATGTACTTACATACCTCGATATTCGATTCATCAGACCAAAGAATCTTCGACCACTTCTCGATTGTCCAATTTTCATGTTGTTTGGCCCATAAATACCGCTTCTTTTTATGAGCGTCAGTTAAAAGTGGTTTACGTCGCGCTTTACACCCTCGTAAACCAGCACGCTGGAGACGCCTTCTCACTGTTTGCGCAGAAACTGTTACGCGATAACGCTGTTTCAGCTCACTGGCGAGCTGTTTCGACGATTTTTTCCTACCACTGAGAGCCAGTCTTTGTAAAATTCTGCCTTCTCTAATCGAGATACAGGGTTTTCTGCCACTTTTTGGTCTGTTAACAAACGACCCACTCTCCTGATAGCGACTAATGGTTGTACGGACTGCACATCGCGAACTTTTTTTTTTGCAATTGCAGCTATTGATAACTTCTGGGAATGCAGTAGCACTATTTGGACGCGTTCCCCTACCGACAACTCGCGTGTTTTAGGCATTTTTCTTCAACAAATAACTGACACAACGTGAAAAAAAAGGATAATCTAATTGATCTCTACCACAAACTCACAAACGCACGTTGCTCACACTGCTAGAACGACACTAAATTTCTAAAATCCACAATTTCCCCTTTCCACCTATTCTTTTCAATAGGGGATTAACTAGGGTATTCAAAAACGCATTTCTGTAAATACCATTAACTATTTTTACAGTTAATTTCCGTCAGACTTGGATAATACCGAGAATAAGGGTTTTTACCTGGGGTGTCTAATACATCTGAGCCTGGTTGTATAGTAAGCAAGTAGCGAAATAGCTATCGATAAGGGACAGATTACTCGAATGGGATTAACTAAAAATATTTTCGCAGAAACTCTTTCATTTCAATTTTTAGAACTTTATTATGAGAGTAAAAGCAGAATAATATGGAAATAATATTGTTAAAGAATTGAAATTTGTTGATTAGTTGAATTATTGCGTTTTCAGTCATATAGGACTTGTGAATATTTTTTGATACTGTAAAACGATACTATTTGCAACAATTTATTTTATTCTATAATCGTATTCTGATTAGGTTAATTTCTCGACAGGGTAGTGAAATGTCTGGAATATCTGACGAAAAACACCAGCAGATAGTACTTCTTTCAGCAATAGGGCTTAAGTCAGCGACAAATTACAAAAAGAACGCAATGTTCTAAGTTTTCGATTTTTAAAATTATCAAAAAAACACAAAGCAACCGGTTTGGTGGGCAATAAAAAAAAGACAGAAAAACCAAGAAAAATAAATAGGACCGTCAGCGTTATTGAATTAAACAGGATTGCAAGAACAAAGTTATTACTGCGAAGAGGTAATAAACAGAAACAGTTGGAATAAGCACGAATTCATTGTCACTGGATATTGGAAGAGTGGCGACGTCTACTTTTGGCAGATGAGTCCAAATTTGTAATATTCGAATCCCAAAGGAAACAAAATATCTGCCGAAGGTTGGAGAAGCGTATAACTCGTTATGTATACAGTCAACAATAAAACATAGATGTGGGTCTGTACAAGTATGGGGTTGCACATTGATTAAAATTATTGAAAAGTTAACATTAGTGAAATATTTAAAGATTCTGCACCAACATGCTATACTACCAGAAACATAATTAACTGGAAATAATTATATTTTCCAGCACGATAACGATCCGAAGCAACTGCTAGGATAGTGAAAGCTATTTAAATGAAACTGAGCAGCAAGGAGTTGCACAAACTTTAGCCACAATGTTCAGCTTTAAATATTATCGATCATGGGTTGGATTGTTTAGATCGTGCACAGCAGAAAAGATCACCAATTACTTTCCATCAACTTTTTAATATCCTTTAGGAAGAATGAATTAACATTCCACAAGAATTTCTCACAAAATTATTCGATAGTCTACCCAAACACGTGAAAAATGTAATATCTGTTAAAGGTGGCCATACTAAATATGATACTATTTTTATTATTAATGTTTATCAATTATTTGCAATTATTTTTGTTGTATTATTAATATTAAAAAATTAGTATGTAAGATGTTCCTTTTTGTTATTTGTTTGAAGATGATGCAGAACGAAAAATTTTCTGTGTTGGTCACTTATTTATGCACAGTACTGTATATATCAATTATACTCGTTGTCAAAGTGACAGAAATTATATATTCCAAAATGATTAAGAAATCACTACTTTTTACGTTTCATAGACTTTTAAAAAAGAGTTCATCTAGATTTGGAGATCTTTCGGGTAACTATAAAGTAACATAACTCGAAAAAAAATTTATATGTTTTTGAATATGTACAGAAATAAGGGATTTATTTCTCGAAGAAAAAAGGTATTGTTTAGAAGACATGCCATATAAAGATCCTTTTAAAATATTTAAGATGTGGTTTCAAGAGGCTAGAGAATCACCAGAGATTATCAATCCAAATATTATGTGTTTAGCTACAGCTACCTCGTAAGTATATACACGTTAATCTATAAATATTAAATATTCTCTGTATAATTTTACATTTAATTTGTGTCTGCTACATGTACTGTGCTGGCTGAGTGAAAATTGCAAACTAGGAGTACAAATTCGCTAGTTTTCATACAACTAGCGAGCTAGAGAATAAAACGTGAACAAGAATTTATTATGTGTAGTTATTAGATTTTATTTAGTTTTTCCTATGCTTACTTAAACCATTTTTATACTGTTAGATTAGACGATCTGGTTGTTGAACATTGTCTAAGAAATTTAAGTGATTGAAACTCAAGATTGGAGTAGTACCCTACTTGAGCAAGTATTTATATATTATTTGGTTAAGATACTATTTGATAATAACCACTTAATCCAACAAGAATCAAGTATAAGAAAAACATTTTCTTAACAGAAATAACGGGTCTTTCATTAAGTGCTTCCAATCTTTAAATTAAATTAAAACAAAGTGTGTGTGAGATATCATCGAATTTTTTTTTTATTCGTTTGAAAGGCTTATTATGCCATTACGTAGCGCCATCCTGTTGAAACCACATGTCGTTGATGTCTATATCATCCAAATTAAGGCCAAAAGAAGTTGGTAGTCATCGACCTATAGATCTCGCCGTTGACGGTGATGGCCTGTCCAACGTCGTTCTCAAAGAAATATGGACCGATAACGCCGCCAGCCCAAAATTCACACCAAACAGTGACTTTTTAAGGGTGGATTGGACGCTTTTAGAACTCATGTGGATTGGTATCGTCCCAAATTCGACAATTTTGTTTGTTGACGTACTCATTCATTCAGAAATGGATGATGAAAATTAGGGTCAGTTTCCAACTGCTTCAGGGCCCATTCGGCAAACACACGTTGTTCTCTATGGTCGTTTACCTCCAGCTCCTGGGTTAGTTGAATTTTGTACGGGTGCAGGTTGTGGTCTGCGAAAGGCCGAGTTCTTGCGAGCGACGCGAAATCGACTGCCTCACATTCTCCCACATACTCTTACAGACAGCGGCAATGTTTTCGGCACATCTTGCGTTTCGTCGTCGTATGGGTGTTGATTCATTGTTTACTGAACCAATGGACTATAATTTATCCACCACACTGCGAATAGTCCTCTCGGTAGGACGATTATGGTGACCGTAAAATGGGCGAAGCGCGCGGAACGTTGCCCGAACAGAACACCCATTTTGATAAAACAATTTTATCATTTGTGTTGTTCGAACGCTATATCCGTCCATGGTGATTTGGCAAAACAGACTGAATAAATGACAGCCAATTCGACAGATGTAGTTTCAACAATATGGCCGCTATCAACTGTCGAAAGTTCGGGGGTCTTACTGGAAGACCCGTTATATAGGTTTGAAATCAACTTTATGAAATGTCGATATATTTAATGAAATATTTATATTTTCTACAAAATGAGACTAAATAAAATGAACCTGTTTGTTTTGTATAAAAGATAGAACAGCATTAGTACATTTTTACATTTAGTCACTCTACGTGATAGGTAAATCATCTTTCAATTTTCTATATAAGCGAGGATATAATCAGACAAAATTACAAGGAAATCATAATAAGTAATACAAATAATAGGTAAATATGGTCAAGACCAAGGTGAAGGGGAAAATATATAAAACTTAAATCCACTGTAAAGAATATAATACAATTTATAAGTAAAATTATGCGATATTATAACACAACATAATTATTTCATATTATAATATGAAATAATTATGTTGTGTTAACTAAATATGTTTTTCAGGGCACAATAATTCGTAAGCTTACACGTTTGGCTGTTAATTTATCAACGCAAATTTGGGTAACTAATTTACTAGTAACATGTATGAGTAGCGTACATATATAAAATAACCTTTGCCAAATACATCATAAGCAGTTAAATAGTAATCTAGGTCAAAAGAAAACAAATTCTGTTCGGATATGAATAAAAAGTTTTAAAGGAGCAAAAAAACGACTTGTTACTTTTGAATGGGTAATAGTTATCTATGAGGTGAATAATGACATTTGTCCATAATTGGTAACCTAATACTTAGATTAACATCAATTTAAGATTAGCTGTATCTGTACTTTTGATGTTATCAGTGATAACCATAACCAAATTTTTTAAAATGTTCATTTGAAACATCAATACAATAATGTTTACAAAGCTACGTAAAAAATTATTGTTTGAGATAAATAAATAGGGTTACATTTAAAACATGCAGTTAATGCAAAAGAATAATTTATATCATTATAATCATTTGTTTGTCAGCTTTAAATCCGATTAAATATGTGGGAATATTTCAATAGAAAAATTAGTAACCGCATTACTAGTAAGATATTGTTAAAGAAAATGTTATTAAAAGATTCGCAAAATTGTTTTAGAGAAAACTATCTTAAATCTATTTCCAAAGGACGCGAGTGTAAGAAAAACTGATGAAGGCCCAATAAAAATGTTAATCATTTTTTAATTAATTTAGAAATTATGTTTATTACGTGTATGAAAACTTGTACGACATTCAATGTTAGAATACTTGCCAAATTGTCTTGTAGTTTTGAGTAATAACAGCTTTCATAATGGTATTAGAATTTTATAATGTTGCCAAATGGAAATAAATTTATTATAAATGGATGTTTATATTTGATAACTTTCAACATTCATAGGTGTATGAATTCTTTTGTGATTGCTTGTATATCAAGTGGGGAAATATTTATAAAATCATTGACAGTGGTATTAATTGTAGGTGAATGTACTTTATATAAAGAGGTAAGTTTTTTATGTTTCATTTTTTATGCAATTCCATCAAAAACAACCAGGAAACCTTATTATTGTTTACTTAGCATTTATCGAAGACTACTTTCCATGCGTGAGATGTAATTAATCCTTCAATTTTAATTAAAGAATAAAAATTAGGTAGCGATTTTGTTTTTTTTATATTATCATAGGCTTATTATTGTAATTTTTGTATACAAAAATATACTCTACCTTAAAACTATGCCTTTCTTGGAAAAAGTGTATTTAATTGCTTCCTAGAATTTCCATCACACCTAACTCTAGTTTATGATGCTACGAGGATAGTTTGACAAGTAGTGAGAATGAAAAAGAAAAACGAATTTTTTAAATACAAAATAATTTTTATTTTTCAATATATTCTTCTAAAAGAGCAATACATTTATTCCAACGGTGCTCCAATGCCCTTATGCCATCTCTAAAATGCGATTCCGGAAGGCTTGCAAAATACTCATTTACGAAGATGATAAGCTCGACATTAGACGAAAATTTCTTTTCACCTAGTGCCGTTTTCAATTTTGGAAAAAGGTAGAAGTCGGAATTGGCTACATCCAGCTAAGGCGCATGCAGTACTAATTGGAAGTGCAACTCGTGGATTTTGGATATCGGAACTGTGTTGGTATGCGAGGGAGCGTTGTCTTGGTGAAACAGAATCTTTTTCTTTGCCATTCCTGGCTTTTAGCACCAATCTCAACATTTAATTTTTGTAGAAGTTCTGCATAATATTGTCCATTTATTGTGGCACCTTTCTGAAGGTAATCAATGAGCAAAATGCCCTTTGAATCCCAAAAAATTGATGCCATCACCTTGTTTGCCGATAAAGTGGTTTTCGCTTTCTTTGGAGGTGCAGAACGACGTTCTAACCATTGTTTCGCCTGTTGTTTAGTTTCGGGTGTACTGTAGTGTATTCAAGTTTCATCGCAAGTAACAAATCGCCTACAAAAATCAACCGGATTCCGCTTATAAATGTCCAAACACTCATTGGAAATGCGCAAACGAGTGAACTTTTGATCAGTCGTAAGCAATCGCGGCACCCATCTTGTCGAAAGCTTGGAAAGGCCCAATTCTTTCGTTAAAATGTGGTGTACGCGTTCTGTTGAAATGTTTACCATGTCTGCTATCTCTCTCACTTTGAGTCGTCGATCTTGCGTAATAATATTATGGATTTTTATAATCATTTCCATAGAAGTCACGATTTTGGGTGCTCCAGAGCGCGCTTCATCAACACAGCTTGTTCTACTACGTTTAAATTCATCTACCCATCTACTTATTGTGGCGGATGATGAAGCAGATTCACCTAATGTTTCTCGTAACTCATCTTTTATTTCGGTAGCTTTCATACCCTTAATTACGAAGTATTTAATCACCGCACGATACTCTGCTTTTTCCATTTCAACAAAACGACGTGTTGCTTCTTTTTCAATCAGCTGTCAAAAATAAACTAATCAACCGATTTTTCTAAATATCGGAATGTAAACATATAAATAGGCAACCTAAATTACAGTGCATTTGTTTTACCAATTAGAGCGCCATCTATCTGTCATTCTCACTACTTGTCAAACTATCCTCGTATAATACATAAACATTGCTGTACTAAAAAATATACAAAAAACGTTTGCCTCTGTTTGATATCATACATGTTCGCAATATTCATAAACAATATAAAAAATTTATAATATAATCATTTTAGCAATGGAATACCGTCATTAAGATACATGTTATGTGATTCTTATGATGAAAAGAGTTTTAAATTTTTTACTCATCATACTACGAGAAAAGGAGAGGAATTGGTGAAATTTTAAGTCTCACAAATAGTTCATAATAAAACGTTTATTTTTATTTCTAGAAAGTAAATCCTTTGGCTGCGATATGCTTTTTCTGGGCTCCATTTTTGAGAAGCGTAAGTCTTGGTGAAAGTTAAAGATCTTAGAAAAGATTTTTTTTTCAATTTCAGATAAGAGTGGAGGGACATGTTGAAAAACTTCCAGATGCGATATGCGATAAGCTTTTCGATAAACGTTCTTATGAATCTCAAATAAATATCCATTGTTCGTCACAGAGCAAGCGTTTAAGTAGCTCTAATGTTTTGAAAGAAAGGGAAAGTGAAATTAAGAAAATATTTGATTCTACCGCTATTCCTAGGCCAGAAAATTTGTATAGTTTGAATTTTGTTAAATCAGTTATATTTTTAACTTTTATTTGCAATATTTTAGTGGTTGGTACGAGTTGATACCGCAAACTTTCGAGTTTTGGCAATTAAAACAGAAAAAAGAAAGAATGAGATTCAAGAAAACTAAATCAGAAGAAACTTTGGATGAACTGACTTACAAAGGTGAAAAAGGGTGGGTGTACGAAATAATAGAACCTTAGTATAAGTGTTTAAACATTCTATTTATATATTTTATACGGCTTCAATTACACGTGAAGGATTCAATTAATTGAAAACAAAATTAATTTACTAAATATCTCATTCGAAATTAAATTAAAAGTCCTTACCTTTGAAAAGTTTTATTTTTAATACGTATATTTATTCATTGTTAATTACGGGACTTTAAATATTAGAATCATAAATTCCTTAAATGATTTTCTTATAATATATTTGTTTGTTAGCTATGTAACGCTTGAATAACTTGCTTACAAATGCAAAAATTCAATTTTGTACCATTCACCGTATTTTATTTACCAGAAGTCTCCGGTTTATTAGATATGTAACTTCATTTTCGTTAAATGTATTTACTTGCGAGCATACATTTCGCATAATACGATTTGTTAATTCTAATAAAATATAAATAAATAATTTAATGTTCTTACATATATACATGTTTGTATAAACTGATTAATTATGCATATATTTGTAAAGAAAATAATTAGGTGAGAGTCATTAAAGTATTATAAAAATAAACGTACAGTTATTATTTACACATTTAAAAATTTATATATGTACGCAATCTGTTCGAAAGAAATAGAACTATTATTATTATTATTAAAATATTAATATGTGGCGCCATCCTGTAGCACCTAATTGCACTGTTTAATATAAAGTCAATTCCATTATCTGACTTTTTTCAGTAAAAAAGGTGTAGCAGATCGCGCTCGTATAAAGTTTATCTTTTTTGTGCTGCCAAGATTACAAAGCGAAACAACACACAGGAATCCAATTTTGTTTTTTACTAATTAAAGGCAGTATTGAAACATAAACTTGTTTTACTAACAAGAATATTGTCAGGATGCTATGAGTCGTATAAATGTTTATAAATGGTTTTCATGTTTTAAGAGACGCCATACGTTTCTAGGAGATGATTCGAAACCAGTTATACTAATAATGAATACTTCTTGTCTCCGACCAATGAATGATGTCAAAAAATATGGCAGAAGAGCTGAACATTAGCGTCCGGAATGTTTATACGATTGTACATAAAAAGTTGAGCAAGGGCGAAATTGGAAGTGCACTTTGTTACAGAGTATCAAAAAGAGTAACGTATAAATGCAGAGCAAGATTTGTTTAATTTACAGTTAGTAATCCTGATTTCTTAAACAAAATTGTCATGGTGGTATTCCAAGTGGCTAATGGGTAGGAAGAAGCTCGTCTAGATCGATAAAGTAAAAGCATCGAAATCACATCTGAGAACTACATTAATTACGTTTTTCAATACACATGCATTATCCAAAGAGAAGTACCATTTTGGGTCTCAGTCAATGCTACATACTACAAAGATGCCATTCGGAAGCGAATTAACAAATCAATGTTCTTATACTTCTATTCTTATGCCATCATTTTTTCTTACAAAACTTGTCCGTTCTTTCTGTTTTCTAAACTTAAACTTCATCAAAAATAACATGTTTTGGGAATAATGAAACTATGTTCTTAAAATCAATTCTTGCAGGCAACTTTTTCCAGGCTCCACAGGTGGATTAAATGTCGAACAATAAATAATGAACAATTTTCGACGATCACGATGATTCATCATTTACAGTTTAATACGGGCGTCACCGCAAAAGTTTTGTAATTTTCAAATTTAAAAAACAATTTAGAATGAAGTGAACCCTAATTAATTTGGCATAACTCTAATATTTACAGATATACATATGTCAATGTAGTACATAACTTTATGTTGATTACATTCTTATAGACATAAATTGCGCATAATTTATCTATTTATCAAAGCTAAACAATTTGTTTATCATTTATTTGCATTATTGCAACATCTGAAAAGCTATTATTAAATAAATAAACTAAAACATGTTATTTATTGTCTGTTAGCAACTACTTCAATGTATGCTACTAATTCTAATGAAAATATGGAGAATTTCTAAACAGAAAATCTAAAATTCGTAATGGCTTTAAATGGATTTAGAGTGAAATTCTGTTTCCGAGAAGTTAATTTCTAGCAGTTATATATAAATC
Organism: Dermolepida albohirtum; assembly: GCA_031893035.1. Taxonomy (NCBI): domain Eukaryota; kingdom Metazoa; phylum Arthropoda; class Insecta; order Coleoptera; family Scarabaeidae; genus Dermolepida; species Dermolepida albohirtum. Next base: position 17,343 of record JAVIWB010005212.1, read on the forward strand.
TTTATTTATGTAATAATTAAAGTAGCAACATTATTACAGTTTGATAGCATAAGATTGGAACAATATATTGTGGAATCATAGAAGTCGAAATCGTTATCAGAATCTTCTGGCAATAAAGGTGGATAAAAGGTTTTGAAGTCATAAGTTTCGTATTTATTTTTTTCTTTTTAAGAACTACATGAATTTTGAATATCTCTGAGCATAATATATGTATATATCGTATTTTCAATAAAGAAAATATACCAAAATAAATTCAGATTAATCAAGAATATATTTTCACGTTTAATAAAATTGTTCATTATAAAAAGCTTGCGAAGTGTTTAATAAAGCTGTTGAGAAGTGATTGTTCATTGTGAATATTCTTGAATTTAATTTGTGAGTGTATCAAATACTAATTTGTTTTTTGGCTAGGTTAAGTATTATTTACCTACTGTATATTAATGAGATTTTATTAGCGGTTTATGACAAAACTATTTAATTAAATAAGTTTTTAAATTAATAAAAATTTCCAGCAAGTCCGCGATTTATTTTCGGTCAGTTATTCCTGGTTGACCAGAACAATTAATAAAATTACTACAACTTTTAATATCGAGAGCAGTATTGTAAATATTAATAAGGAAAAGCATGTTATGTCGTGTATGAAGAAATTTAATATATTAGAGAAAAACCGCCACCTCGGTATATTTAATAGGTAAAGAATTTATATTCAACATAATTCTTTGCTTGGGCGTCACTGTTTTCAATCTTTTCTTGGATATAAACAGACAGCAATTACTATTTTTGTGAAAAATTGTGTATTATTGATTGCAGTGAATCACTATTTAAACTTGACTATTTCAACATTGTGTTACTGACACCAAAGGTCAATTTATTGATAGTCACCTCTAGAGTGCAATTAGTGATGACTATACTGACACATCAAAAAATATTCATAACTGAATATCAACTCAAAATTTGGGAGACAGCAATAATAGTTAGTTATTTTAACTCAGGAGCTGACAAACTAACTTTTGTCATGATTAAAATTAATCCTTCCTTTCTTTTATTTTTGTTTATATATTTTTATTTATGTCGGTGGCTTTATTAAAATTAAAACACCCGCGTTCCTTTAAGATTATTTTATTTAGTATCTTTCATGAATCTTTTCAAACGTCAACCTTCTTACATACTTACTTTATATCAACCTATTCTATCTAAAGTTACTATTCATTTACCCGCCAATTTCAAATTTGAAAAAATACCCTACAGTTCGGCCATCTTGACAACTAAAGGTGACCTCACCGTTACATTATAAATTTGTACATCCTAGATTACATAGATTTTTAAAATTAAACTACTTAATATATAACAAACAAGATAAGATTAATTTATAAGGTAGGGACGGATCCGGGATGCTTCATACACGCTTCGGAATGGTATTTGCGACACCTGATGTCCCTCTATATCCTCTATCACGTATCGATCGTGCTCCAAAACTTTTGTAATTACATAAGGTCCTCTGTATCGCGGTATTAATTTTTTACTACCTGGTGTGGTATCGACATTTACAATCATCACCCAATCGCCCTCTTGGTATTTCCTTGGTGTCTTGTGTTTTGCATCGAACTTTTCTCGCTCATATTCTTGCTCTCTATTCATTCTACGCTCTACTTCATCACGGATGTCTTCTAAAGTTGTAACAGTTCGTTCTTCTTGAATTAGAATTTCGCTTAACCAGTTAGCAATATTTCCTCGTTGATTGGTACCGAATAATAATCTACTTGGTGTTTCCTTAGTAACTCTTGAACTGGTATTATTTAACGCGAACTCCACACGTACTAAATGTTCATCCCATTTGTCTACTTCGGTCATTTTTGCTAGCATAGGCACTAAGGTGCGGTTAACTCTTTCTACTTGTCCGTTAGCACGCGGCACACCCGCAGCCACCATAATATGTTCTGTCATGTTCTCTTCCATAAATTGTTTAAAAGCATTAGCCCTGAAACTTGAACCTCTATCAGAGATTACTCGTTTTGGTCTACTATAATGACTAAAATAGTGCCTCAAGTATTTAATAACTTCTTCTGTTCCGGTTGTCTTACAAGGATATAACTTGACATACTTGGTGAATCCGTCCACTACAACCAATATATGTTTGGATTTGCGTGATGTCGCCTCAAAAGGTCCACAATGGTCTACGTGCACTGTTTCAAACGGTAAATTCCCTTAAGGAATCGGATATAATTTGCCTTCTTTTTTCCCAGAATTCGGAGTATACACGATGCATTTCAAACACTTCGAAATATAATCCGAGACTTTGGACTTCATCTTCGGAAACCAATAAGTCCTCTGCAGAACTTCCAATACTTTGTCGATTCCCGCATGACCTATCATTTCATGATTCTGTCTGATTATTGTTTCTTCCATGTCCAACGGTACATAGAACAAAATCTTATCGTTCTTATCTATCTTCCGATATACTAAACCGTCTCTTAGTTCAAAGTGTGGTAACTCTGTTACTTCTAGTTGTCTCCTTATTTCAGTTATCTTTTCGTCTTTTTCTTGGTGCAATGCAAGCGTTGCCTCTATAGTACTCTCTTGTATTACTAGAATATTGTGGTGTCTGCTTAGCGCATCAACGTGCTTCATTTTCTCACAGCTTCTGTGTATTATCTGGTAGTTATAATTTTGAAGATACAACGCCCAACGCATAATTCTTGGTACTATATCCTTCTTATCTAATGTCTTCCGAAAGCTGTCGCAATCAGTTACAATAGTAAAACTAATACCATATAAATAAGTGTGAAACCTCTTCAAAGCGTATATTATAGCTAAACACTCGAGCTCATACGAGTGGTACCTTGATTCAGTATCTGAAGTTCTCTTTGAAAAATAGGAAATTGGATGCATCTTCTTATCATCTCCCTCTTGCAAAAGTATTGCTCCATATCCATCTTTACTAGCATCACAATGTAACTCGGTTTTCGCATTTGGAGAATAAATATTCAATACAGGTCCTGACGCTAAGATCGTTTTTAATTGGTTGAAAGCTTCTAAAGCCGATATCCCAAATTCCCATTTTGCGTCACGTGCAGTTAGTTTATACAATGGTGCGGCTATCCTTGAAAAATTTTGTACAAACTTTCGAAAGTAGCTGATAAGACCAATAAATCTTTGCAACTCCTTACAAGTTTTAGGAACTGGAAAATTCATTATAGCATTTATGTGGTCATTACTTGGAAGTATCCCCGTTTCGTTAATCTTGTAACCCAAATAGCATATTTCTGTTTCCAGAAAGTTACACTTGTCTAATCTCAACTCTAATCTATTTTCGACACATCTTGTTAACACCTTTTTCAATATATCTAAATTCTCTTCGATGTCAGTTGTTGCGATTAATATATCATCAATATATAGGACGATCTTGTTATTTCTAATTAAATCATCAAAGATTAGATGCATGTATCGCATAAAAACACCGGGCGCATTGCATAATCCGTATGGCATCTTTGTGTATTCAAATTGTCCAAATGTAGTCACAAACGATGTATATTGCTTCGATTCTTCATCTAAATTGATATGATTAAACGCACTCTTCAAATCAATTCTAGAAAACCATTTCTTACTCTTGAGATACTCAAGCTGATCTTCAATGACTGGAAGTGGAAATCTGTCTTTTACAGTTACCTTGTTTAATTGACGAAAATCAACGCACATACGGTATTCTTCTCTACCTTTCTTTTTAACTAAAACTACTTGCGAACTATATGGAGAATTACTTCTTGTAATAATTCCTCTTGTTTCCAAATCTTGCACTATTTCTCTTGTAATTTCCCTTTCTTTGTAGGACGTTCGCTTGGGCTTGGAATAGAAAGGATTGTGATTCGGGTACAATCTTATTTTCATTTGGAAATCAACCAAAGGCGTATCAGGTTTAGGACAAGTCACATATTCAGAAATTAAATCATTTACCTTACAAGCTACATGATAGGGAACATTCGATCCAATATTTAAAGCATTTACATCTGTATCATCAAGTTGAATCAAAAGTAAATCATTGCAAAATCCATTCGCTCGATTTTCATTAATATTAATTCATTGAATGTAATTATTCTATTTGGCCAACAAATAAAATCTCTCCCCAACAAGCAATCATATTTCATGGTCATATTAGGAACAATATTAAACTCTATATCATATGTCAAATCAGTAATAACTACACTAACTTTACATTTACCTATAACACTCAATTTTGAACCATTAATTCCTTCATAATCTACTTCATTATGGGATATATTATCAAAATTATTAATAATTCCTACCTTTAATAGTGATATAGGGCTTCCTGAGTCAATGACAGCATTAATAGTTTTACCTGTATTCATAAAATTTACACGTACAAAATAAGGATTCTTATAATCTACTAAACTAATGATACGATCCCCTGTTCTTCGATTCTGATTAACACCTTCTCTCTTCTCGGGACAGTTATTTCTTTGGTGATCCAGCGAGCCACATTGGTAACATGCACCCTTTGGACGCTTTGGCACTATACAGTCAGTTGCTTTGTGTCCACTTTTACCACAATTGAAACACACAACACTATCACTTTTTGTAACTGGTTTCCTTGATTTTTCCTCTTTTCCTCTTCTGTCATCTTGAAATTTAGCTCTTCGTTCTTCAATAACTCGTTCATAACTTAAAATCTCATGATATACATCATCTATATCTGTATGTACACTACTTAAAATTACATTGCTTAATTGTTTCGATCTTAAACCTATGGCTATCTGCTCTTTTATCTCACTGAATGCCATGTTCAAACTTTTACATAGTTTTACTTTGTCATGAAAGTAACCGCTTACAGTTTCCTTTGGTCCCTGAATCCTACTTTGAACACGTTTCCATTTATCAAATGTACTTGCTTCAGGAAGAAATGTACGTCGAAATGCTTTTTTAAATTCCGCAAAACTATGTATCTCCGGTTTACTGTCAAGCCAATGTCTAGCAGCTCCCTTTAAATGTGTTTTAGTTTTCTCAATTATAAAAGCATCTGGCCACTCATGTAATTGAGCAGTATTCTCCAGTTGTTCAAGCCATATTTCTGCGTCATTTTGGTTGCCTTCTCCGTCGAAATCTCTCAAACTTTTGCTAAGATCTGGCATTACATTAAATGTTCTTGTGGTTACACTTTGTCGCTCCATTTGATTCTGCATCATTTGCATCATTGTCATATTTTGCTGTATCATCGAACACATAGTCTTCAACATTTCGTCCATGTTAAGCCGGCTTGCAGCTGTACCTTCTGCTATTTCATTCATTCGGTCTCCCGTCTGTTCTGTATTCGTTTTAGATACGAATTCTTCAAAACTCCGTTCATTTACTTCGAAAGTATGTTCTACTTCTTCACCTTTCGAGTCCACCATTTTGTAGTCAACATCCAACGCGTTACACTTAAGGATTTCTTTCTCCTATTCGGTAACTAATCGTAGTCTTTGATAACCTCTCTGGTAACCCCACACCTGATAATTGTCGGGGGCTTTATTAAAATTAAAACACCCGCGTTCCTTTAAGATTATTTTATTTAGTATCTTTCATGAATCTTTTCAAACGTCAACCTTCTTACATACTTTATATCAACCTATTCTATCTAAAGTTACTATTCATTTACCCGCCAATTTCAAATTTGAAAAAATACCCTACATTTAATACGATTTTTAATAAAAATAGCATTATATAGTTTTAAAAATATTTTATTTCAAAACATATTTCTTATTTCCAAGTTAATTTTAAAATTTCTCTACTTACACCACTTGAACAGATCCAGTTGCTCTGATAATTTAGGACTCCCATTTTCCTTATAAAATCTTCAAATGATCTTAAGCCTCCACCAACTCCAAAATAGTATGTTTTTGCAGCCACATAACTAAGTAGTTAAGAAAAAAATAAAATAAAACATAAACTTATACATAATGAAGTATTATATAAAACAAAATAGCCCATAAAAAAGGGAAGAAATAACACTACAATATATATAATCTAAATTTCCTTTTAAGAGCAAATATTTTATTATTATTTATTTCGTGTTTATTAGATTACTCAGGTAAAAATAATATACATAAATCTGTCAGTTATAATTTTGTTGCAAAACTTGAATAAAAACCAAAAATGTAGAGTTTCCAATAATTTAACCTTAAATTTGTCTTAAAATTAATAAAGAATATGTTTTCTTAAAAAATTTTCTGTGACAATTTTCTTCTACTTCTGAAAATACTTGTTATAAGGATACATAACTCCTGTTTTCTTCAGACAATTTTCAAAAACTGAGTGCAACTTGCTGTAGTTGTTAGCATTATAAATAGTTTCAGATGTTAATATAAAATCGAATTTCTTGTTACTGCTTTTTAAAACATTTACAAAAGATTGCCAATCTCCAGTATAAAACTTTGTTGTATTTAAAACAGTTTGCAGATTATTTAAGTTTAATAAAACATTTGGTATTGTTGCATATTTAATAACATCAGGATTCTAAAAGAAATAATAATAAATTAATTATTTTGGAAAAAATATTAATACTAACATAATCCTGAAAATGAGCATGTGCTCCATTTAGTAATGAATATATACCAATAATTCCAGCTCCACAGCCTAAATCTAAAACATCCTTTGAATTAAAATCTATTTGTTCAGTACACATGAAATTAATTAAATCTTTTGTGCATTCCCATATTTTTAAACCACCTGAAAATTCCAATATAATAAATAAAATACACTATTTTTTTTCTACAAGCCTTCATACACTCCAGTTATTAAATCTGAATGATTTTCTTCTGCAAGAACTATTGAATTTTGAGTATGTTCTTCATTCATGTGCTTAATAATTATATCCGTTGACAAATGTTTAATATGCATATTGTTTTTACATTTAAAATTAATGTATGCAGAGGTATACTCCCAAGTCTTTGATAGTATAAATTCATCAGGAATGATTTCTTTTGATTCTAACCAAACCACTTCATTGGTAGCATCTAATATATTATATTTGTATATTGATTCTCAAACAGCAAAAATGTATACATACTTGATCTTTCTTTTGAACGTGTTTCTTCCGAAAATCCGAATTTAAACATCTTTTTTAAATGTGTATATAAATAAACTACATAATGCTGTTAGTTAATTTCATAGAAAATGGTTATTTTGATTTACATATGTTTATGTTTTTTTGGTTATGTTTGCATTTTATTATTTTATCTTTTGGGAAGAATACATTTAGAGAATGTTTTCAACTTACCTTGTAATTATGCAACCAATCTAACTATGTAAATTATAAAGGAAAATGGGCTGAGAAATTAAATACATACATGAGTTAGTTTATTTATTATAGTACATAGTGTTTCCAAATATTGTATATAAATTTATTAACACCCTGACCAGTCTGATACAATTTCTGCTATAAGCTAATTATTCAGTCAAATACCAGCGTAATTTGTTTATTTAAGTTGATGTCATAGCTGTCACTTTCTGACCGAACACATATATCCGCTCTTGAATATCCTGTTCCTGTCAAATCACTACTTGTATCTCTAATTTGAATCCTGATTCTATGCCCAAAGTGTTCATTTAGGTTTGGTATACATACAGGGGTACCATAAGGTATGTTTAAATTTTTATCCATCGCAAGCGTTACGTATTGATTTCGATCATCAAGAAAGTCCTACATATATTTATTAAATTTAACTAAACTAATTTTCATACTTATCTAAATAGTGAACTCAAAAAAAATCAGTTATTTTGTTTAACTCCTCTGTGAGAGAGTATGGAGACTAACATTAAGGAAGCTATTTTAATATGTCTGAATATTACATCGCAGTCATTCACGATATTGTCGTAGATATGTTGTATATTCGTTTTTGGTTATGACAGTACTTTAAGAAAAAAAGGAAAAGTACAATCCATGTGAGAGAAATAAATTCTATTTTCACCGGTCATGAATTGTAAGTACGCATATCTTTTAAAACTAGAAAAATTATATAATTTTAATGATTACGCGTAGAAAGAAATCGTTTGAATAATATTCAGTTAACGAATACTGCCATTATTTAATAGGTATGTAAATATAAGCATTTATAATCTTACTTGCAAGGTTTTTAAAGGTAATCCTTTCATATCTAGAAAGCCTTCTTCACATTCCTCGTCCAAATAGTCCGGAAAGTATGCAGTTAAGGTAACATTATCATAACTTTTTCCTTGACACTCCAAGTTAATTTCTGCAGTAATTTAAATGTTAAAATATATTTTTAAATCATGGCAAGCTCTTACCATTGTCAAATAAACCTAATGTGTTGTAAATACAGAGAAAAAAATATAATGATATACCTTGAAATATCATGATGTATATAAATCAAGTTAAATTGATACAATAATTTTGAAACTCAGCATGTTTATAATGTTGGTTCTTTTTTGCTTCGTAATTAATTATATGACCTATATGTTTCATTCAAAGTATGCAATTTTAGTTTTTTATAAATCGATACATTTTTATGAAGGTATATGTAAATGCTGTAAAATATTATATTATTTTTATTTGCGGTATTCATTCGCATTAAATTGAAGGCGCCTTTATCCCTTTAGTCTGGGAAAAATTTCTACGTGGTTTGAACGTCAGTTAACGCTCGTATTTTGTTTCATAGCACTCAGTCTGAAAATTATCCTTTTCTTATTTTATTAGTAAAAATTCGTTTAGATTTTACTTAAATAAAGTTTATGCTCCGTTTTATCGTGTGTTTTTATGTGCATAGATAAGTAGTTCTTAAGTTTTCTTTTCACCTCAATGCAGACGAATATGATCAGGTAAGATACAATAATCGATGTTTCATTAAGATTAGACATTTGAGGCAAAGCGGATTGCACTAGCAAGGCAAAGTGAAGGACTAATTATTTGGTACCCCACTATGTCCCATAATTTTCGCTTGTTTATTTTTTTCTATTTTTAGGCATATTGTTTCGGACATATAAAAAGAAAACGGCCCCTCACTCGTAGAATGAAACACGTTGTTCAAGTTCTAGTTTCTCGATAATTGGCACACAGAAAAGCAACCCAAGTGTATAATATCCCATAAACTACATAAACTACAAAAATATGTTGCAAATATAAAGTTAACACTGATGAGAAGTAAATAAAGAAAAAATTAAATCATTACGTAACTATTCACGCCCGAACAAGAGAGTGATTTAAAAACTTTTCAAATAGAAGAGAAAAGTAACATTCAAAATAAATTTAACGCAGCTAACGGCATGGCTGAGCTAGATTGGCTAAAGGGCTTGTTAAAAAGACATTCTACTGATATTAGTTAATAGAAAACCAGAAGCGACATCAACTTCCGGGTTGCAGTTAACGATTATTTCATTTAATGTACAATGCAAACAAATAGCAATTTTATTTACTAAGTAAATAATAAATACTTAAATATACTAAAAAAAGAAATTTCTTTGCTTTCTCTTAAAGTTGCTTTGGATTGAAAATGAAATATAAGTTGTCAATTTAAAGCAAACAAATACATAGCAGCAAATACATGCAGAGGACCGCATGTATCTATGTATCTGTTTTGCTTTTGCCTATTTTCATTTATATTTTTTAAGATTACATTTACATGACAAATATGTATGTATGTTATGAAATAATATTTCAAAACCTGTATAATTTTATCATACCAATAGTAGAAATACAAGAATTATCTATGTACATATGTCTTACATTTGATTTGTGACATAAAAAAATATACACAAATCATTTTAAATGTTACGAAGGAAGAAGATATGTGCAACTATATATCTAGGTGCATCATAAATTATCATCTTAACTAACATGGAAACTAAGCATAAAAGAAATTACACACTTCTTGTAATGTTTCTTGATTGTAATGCACTTATTATAATAACGGATACTGTCTTGCAACTTGCGCGAACAGGCTCCTTGTCAAGTCCCATATCTTTAGTCGATCTTTCTGCTTTCTTTAATGCCATCTTACAATTTATGCAGAAGTATAACATAATATTGGGAACTAATTGTACTGTTTGATTAAGGCATACTGACTAGAGTTTTTAATGATATCCTACTATTTATGCAGAAGTATAACATAATATTGGAAACTTATCGTAGTGTTTGATTAAGGCATATTGACTAAAGTTTCTTCACTCAGACATCTAACCTATGGGTTCCATGGAATGGATGGGTCATGGAAAATCATCGTTTTGTCACCGGTAATGAGCGACTGTGAAATTTCTTTTTTATCTCCTTCATAATGTGCTAAGCAGAACATCGACATAATGTTAACGTTGAACAACTGAAAGAAGTACTTCTTTTTCGCCAATTTGTCACCCTTAAATGATTATGGGAAATTCATTTATATGCTAAATATGCATTGCTCATAATTATTTAATTTTCATTTTACGATCAAATAGTACTGAATTGTAATAAAGGGCATGTTCTCTGTCGTCAATATTTTTAGTATGGCTAGGACTTTCATCTTCTTCAAATAATGAACACTCTATACCAATTATTTTTGCCCACTTTTTTATAGTAGTAAGAGAAGGAGACAATAAATATCAAAAATATTATCTAAGCGGGGTTTAATTTGAGGAGTTTATCTACTTTATTTTAAGAATTGGATTATCATTCCATGCACGCTCGGTTTTTAGAATTTCTGTTCTCTTTATTCTAACAAATTTATTTACTAGGACTACTAAAGTTATCATGTTCAAAATTTTACTTTGTAATACACGGAGGTTTTATTATACTTACATTCCGTTGTCATTTCGTGTTTAAGCATGTTATTCCAAGAATTTATCGTCGATTACGCTTAAAGGAGAACGTGACGTTATAAAAAATAAATAAAATAGTTATAGTCAAGATATAGTAATAATTATTGTTTTAAAATTAGTTTTTACAGCAGTTTTTTGTGCTCTGTGTATTTACTGTATAGTTACAGTAAGTTTGAACCAATCGTCGATGAATTTTTTCGAATTTTTAGCGATGGCTAAGTGAACTTTGTTTTGTTATGTGCTGTAAAGTCGGCGGTTTTAATTATGTTTCTAACCTGATATTACGACAAGTTAATTACCAACTAGAGACTGCGAACAAGAGTTGGTACTGCCAGCGTTCGGTTAGCAACGCGTGCTTCGAACCAATGAAAGAGATCAGATAATAAATGTAAATAAACACTTACTATTTTAAGGAGCATTTTCATTTTGTAGATGCACACAGTGGATAAGGTCGGTTAAATATTTGCAGCATCGGGTGTTTCAGAAGTTTCTTCATGTAACAGTCTTCACCGTGAGGAACAAATGTTCTTATATGCAGAGAATGACTATTCGACATCTAATGATGAAATATTTGCTCGATGATCGAATGCTCGCGGTGCCAAAAGGATTTCCCAGACTATCGTATGATGGTACGAAAATAATATGTATAGTCTGTGATAAATCTTTTTTCTCCTGGGACAAATTTGCGTGAAAAAATCTTATTAAAACTGCACAACATATCATAAGTATGCGACAAGTGGGGTAAATGCTTATAACAACTATTTTTGGTTTAATTTTGATATTTATTGTTTACTGTTTTCTTTACTTTTAAAAAAATTTCTTAAATTCTGGTTTACATTAGAATTACATTCAGTTACGATTCAAATGCAAATATACATCTCCAGCAACATTACAAAATTATGTAGGTCTTGTGCGCGATTAAATTGAGAATAACATTAAATCCGATTTAAATAAGAAAAAATTGTGGTTATGTGTAGACGAGACTACAGACTTTGAAAAAATTTCTCTTCCCAATGATGTAGTGCGAACACTAGAACCTTTTAAACCGTCAGTGTCACGATTACTAACTAGTAAAAAATTAGAGAAATGTGCTAGCGAAGCAATGTTTAAAGCTAAACACAGACTAACTTTCACCAAATGTTAATTTTAATAACTGATGGTCCTGTCTGCAATCATGTCAAATATGGATATTAAAGATAAGTCTAGTAACTTAGTAGTAGAAACTATTATCCAGAGGTAAATGATTTAATTACCCAAACAAAAGCTGTTCCGGGATCCCTCAACCACCACAGTTAATTCTTACACGTTGGGAACATGGTTACAGGCAGCGTTTTATTATTCTAAACATCAACGAATAAAGAGTTAGTTTTTAAATTTAATTCGAAAGGAGCCACAGCTATTAAAGTAAAATTTTATGATCGATGACAGATTTACACGCTGTTCAGAATTATAAAGGAATACCTGAATCAATAGGCAAATTAGAAAATTCTCCATTGTCGTTAGCGGAGTCATTGTAAATACTAGACGATGTACACTTGCAGTTGAATGCCTTAAGTGGCGAAAAAAATTATCTAGTTACAAAAAAGTTAAATACTTTTTTAAACAAGTATTCAGATTTTATCAGATTAAGACAATTATGTAAATACGTAAATAAACAATGCTTCACCAGACCCCTGCCATAACTTCATAGATTATTTTAGCTATGTAAATGTTACATCACTAGATATGGAACATTTTCTTTGTATATGAACATTTTTGAAGCGCAGCGTACATCACTGATTGAAACGCTACCACGGGATATACCAGATGTTACAAATGTATGGGCATGTTCATTAAGGTAGTTAATGCTTCGCAGAAAAGTTTTTCACAATTTTTTTATATATTACTAAAATCTACTGACGTCTATTGTCCCAATACAGTCCATTGAACGTATGAATGGAGCCACTGGTATCTTTTCGTTGGGTAAATAATAAGAATGTAGGCTACCATATACGCAATTCAGATGTTTATTAGTCATTTAATCTATTTAAACAGTTATTTACTCAACATTACACTGAATTACGCAAATATTCTAGGAGAGTTTAACCGAAGTTCCAATTATTACATGTAATCCGTTTCCTATTATTTCTTACGATGTGTACGGCTATAGCGCGCTTCCCAACTGACAGTTTTAGCCATGAACGTACTTATTACAGTTAATTTTATAAACACTATTTGCATCATATCCGTATCTGTGGGGTGCGAATCGAAACTTTAAACACTAAATAAAAATTTAATATATTCGAGAAGGCATAGAACGAACATTCTATAATATTGAAATAGCTTCTTGTTAGTTTATTTATTAAATAAATAAAATTGTATTATCAAAAATATTGAAAAAATTCTATCACTTTGTATGTATTATTGTCAACATACATACACATAATTTTGAATTAATTTATTATTATTTTAGGTATTACAGATCTTAATTTTACACATTTTCTTGTTGTAGATTTTTACTTCGATCAATGGAAATAATTTTATTTCTTAAATAGTAAAAAATAATAATTATTACAATTCAGTTGCGGAAAACAAATATTAAAAACTATTAATAACAGATACTTTATTGTCTAATACATGGAAAATGTTTTGCCTGCATTTATTTTTATTTTCACAAATCATGCCAGGTAAACTGAATTGATGTTTGTGATTCATTTTCATATGTATAAATAAATGCTTACAGTTTTTGGAAATATATCAGACACCTCCGTAAGGTTTTTTCTTTACAATAAGAATTATAACAATTCCGTGGAAGTTACTCATATAAATAAGGATACAATTAGATTAAATGTGAATCAATCTGTGAAAATTTTATGTCACGGTATAGTAGTAGACAGTTCTGTTGAATGGTATAAATCCATTATCAAAGCATATATGACTATGGACAATAATATAATAGCTGTGGATTGGGCGTCATATTCATTTAGTGGATATATGAAAGCAGTTTTTGTGACACAAGAAATGGCAGCTTCAATTGGAAAGTTTATTATAGATTTAATGGAAACGTTTGATATGGCTTTGCAAAATGTTCACATCATTGGACATTCTCTCGGAGCACATATCGCAGGATTTTCTGGTATGTAAAAGCTTCTGTCTAGTCATTAAATATCTATACAAATTCTTTATATATGTAAAGTAGAATATTTAATTGATAGTGATAGGGATTTTCAATGAAGATTAGAGCTAGTAATATCAAAACTTTCTTTACATGGGTTGTCGTTTTACATATAAAACTGGAATGAAACAGCTTTTGAAGACTTCATTGTTTTTCGAAGTATTTTCCACGAAGATTAATGCACTTAATGCACTGGAAGCAGTTGTTCCACTCGCTTGTTGGTACAGTCAAATTTACCTTTTTATAAGGTAAAGAAATCGTTGGTACTTAGGTCCGGACTGTACGGAGGGTGGCCCAACAGTTCGGCGTTTCTTTGCCTTAAAAATACAATTGTCTTGCGTGCTGTGTGCGAACTTGCATTGTCTTGGTGGAGGCTGATTCGTCGTTCGGTGTTGCTTTTTCGAAGCTCAGCGATGATTTGCGGCAAACAAATGGTTGTATACCATTCAGCAGAAACAGTTCTTTGATCTTGTAGAGGAATTGTTGCTCCATCACCTGCTTTGGAGACAAATGTCACGACCATCTTTTTGGAGACACTTCGAGAACGGATGACTTCTGTCGGTTCTTCTTCCTATTGGAACATCCAAACAGACGACTGGCGTTTATTTCCTGGCTCGCATGAATCACCACTGACAATGTTTACACGTTTTAGAGTTTCTGGCGTTGAAGTGATCTAAAGGTTTTTGACAGCAATCCACCCTAGCTACTTTCTGTTCTTCGGTCAACAGGTGCGGTATCCAAGAGGAAATTAATTTTTTACACACAATTTTTTATGCAAAATTTTTTAAATTGAGGTCTTTGAAATCCCCAATAATGTTTCAATCTGGCGATATGTCACATGTCGATCTTCGTTGACGATCTTGCATACAGCATCGACGTTTTCCTGAGTGACTGTCGTTTTTGGTGAACCTACTCTTGGATCGTCGCAAAGACTAATAACAAAGACATTCTTGTTGAGATAATGATCTTCGAAAATTATAAAAAATTATGCCGCGAAAATGTTCTCGGTTTGATTCCATTTTTCAACTAACTTGTCAACTTTGACAGTTCGTTGTAGCTACATGTATTGCACTGAAACTTTTTTATTTAGGTTAACTAAATATGGAGGTTAATTTTTGGTACTGACATTTGATTAGTGGCGCCCACTATGCAAAACTTAAAAGACATGCCACGTATTAGTTTTAAACAACAGTATTTTTATCACATTTTCATTTGAAATCGCCGCTATAGTTTTAACAATATGCAATTCTTTTTGAAATCGCTGTTTTTTTGTCTTTATTTGCTTAAGGATACAACTAAAGATTATATTAGGACGCAGGGCGCAGTTAGCCATTGATATTTTTACTGTTCAAAATTTCGTTCATGGTAGTCTCACTCATGGCTTAGTTTTCGTCACCGATTTTTCTCAAACATTAAATTCGACCATCTATCTACTCTTCGCGTTTCATGTCTTAAGATTTCTAGAGGAGCGATAACATCGTATAACACTCATAACTACACTTTGGCAGTTTATCTCATTTGCAGGTGCGGTTCGTGTATACAAGTTTTAATATTAAAAATTAAAATTTTATATTATTGTAAAACATGTAATTTTACGATTTTAATTTACTTATTGTTATTATGCACTACAGTGTAATAGATATAACACATACAAAACATAGTATTCAACTATAACATATACTATTAGACCTGTTTTTAATATTAATTTATTTGTTGAACATGCATGTACATATCTACGAAAAATTGCTTACATATTTATATAAACATGAGCTAACCCGTTAATTTTAGCATCAATATGGTTGTACGCAAGCGTACTTCATCAATGTTTCCAATGTAGTTTCACTAAAAGATGTATGTATGTACGAACGCTCTGCGACTAGGAAAACAATATTCGCATATTTATATAATTTCTGTGAATAGTACGTAATTCACTGTAATGTATATTTTTGTTTAGCACATGAAATAAATTTTTATAAGCAATTATTCCAGATTTGTCTGTTAGTGACTGGAGATGTTGACTTATGTTGTCCAAGATATTCAAAGACGCAGATAATGACAATCTTTTATTTTGCAGTTCATTTATTGCGTTCACTTATGGCGTATAATTCTTGTAGAGTAAAGTCGGCATATATGGAATAGCGATTATTTATAGAGCCATAAATTGATAATTAAAGTGTTTAAGGCTATAATATCTTAAGAGTAAATTATTCTAAGTATTTTCTGTTATTCGGAAATATGGAAAAAAAGTGTAAAAAAAGTGTGTTTTTTTTTCCGGAGATTAAAGATGGCGGCTAATGTGGAATAGGCATATAGGGTAATATGGAATAGAGCTAATATGTGCAAAACACTTTATTACAATAATTCTATTGTAGGTTGACATCAAGCAGACAAAGGTAGATACTTTGTAGATATCTACTTACAAAAATCACAAACAAAAACATCTGATTCTAAACTGCTACATGCTTCGTGGGCCCATTCTTCGCAGATGACGCACTGAATCCATATTTCCTTACTTTTGCTCATGGAGTATTTTTCTTGACAGAAAATACACGTTGCATCGATCTTGTCTGGCTTTTTGGTAGTAATACAGCTTAGCGAAGGATCTTCATCAGATAAATCATTAACTGAAGTTTCAGACTGGGATTCAGAAGAACTAGAGGAGGAGACACATTTTTTAGTGAATTTACGTTTCTTGGTTTGTAATCCACTAAGTCCAGCTTCATCATCTATTCTTCGAGTAACTTTTTCTCGTGATAGATTTATGGAGGCTTCTAATTCTGCCTTGTTCGGTGTCGTCGTAATTATTTTAGAGCGCCCACATTTTCTTCCACGAGTTCCTGTCTTCTTTACTAATGTTGGGACTGGAACTATGTCACTAGGATGGGCATTAGTAGAATCAATATTTTCCACATCTGTAAGTTGAGTAATCCCTGACACATTAGCATTGTGTTTTTGCATTTCGCTTGCAAAGTCTTCGTTCGTGAAAATGTTTCTTCTTACGGAATAAATCCCAGTTGCACTAAACCCCTTGACAGCTCTTTCCCCAGATTGAACTTTAAGGTAGGCTCTACGTAATACTGGCAGACATCAAAATGCGTTACAGCACGATTTTCGGTTCGCATGAAAATTCTCACTTATTCGTTATAAAAGGTTTTCAAGGCACCCATGACGGTTTTATCAAGGGGTTGCATTTTATGCGTCGTGTGTGGTGGTAGGCATAAAATTGTTACAAAGTTCTTCTTAGCTTTGATTATTACATCTAGGTTCCTCGTATGGGTATGATGACCATCCAAAATAAGTAATATTGGACTTGATGATGAAGGTTTAGTTGTTTCTATGAAATGGTCAAACCATTTCGTAAATAAATCAGTTTGAATCCACCCAGATGGGTGAAAAGCAAACAGCGATCCTGCAGGTGCATCCTTTTTTAGCTGATCGCTCGCCTTTTTGCGAGGAAAAATGATCATAGGTGGCACAAAGTTACGGGCAGCGTTCATGCACATAACTACGGTTATAAGAGAGCCTCTTTGGGCAGATGTAATTGCTCCTACTTGTCGTTTGCCTCTCATCGAAATGACTTCTGGACATCGTGATTGTACAATAGACAATCCCGACTCGTCTACATTATATATGCGATCAGGACCATAATTTCGGTCTTCCATAGTCTGCTCTAGTAAATCAAAAAACTCCGTTACGTTTTCTTTGTTAAAACCAACAGCTCTTGCTAGGGAGGTTCCAGTCGGCTTTCGTAAAGTTAATGTAGCTTTATGCCTCTTCATGAAGGAATAAAACCAGTCTTTTCCAGCAGATTCACACAAAAGTGAGAAAGGATGTGGTATGTTATTGCGCTTAGCAAGTTGATATGCCATAGATCGGACGTCTTTGCGTGTCAGACCAAAAAACTTTTGATCCATTATTAATAAATACTGAACTAGTTCCTGTTCTAACTCCTGCGATAAAACTGGTTTTTTACCCAACTTCGTCTTAGAGACAGTTTCTGGAGTTCCTTCAGTATTACAAAGTCGAAAAAGTGTTGTACGCGGAACTGAAAATAATTTTGCTGCGGCTAAATATCCCAAATCTTTGGTTCTTACTGATTCTATAGCTCTTTTCATATCGTCCGAACTCCATTGTTTTCTTTTTTTTTGACAAAGAGATAGCCATAACTTCTGTAAAAAATTATCGGAGTTCAGTTTATAAATAGCGGGTAATATGTAATAGCGCAAATATGCGTGAAATATGGAGTAGTCCATATTAGCCGCCCCCGTAAATGTAAACAAACTAAATGCTAATTTTGTTTCCAAGAAAAATATTGGACTAAATTATCAACAAATTAACTATCTTATACGTATCCAAACTCACCCTCTTTTCAAACAAATTTCGCTTCAATAAACTTGATCACAAATCGATTTTCACTGACAGCGTACCGAAACTTCAAACATGTGAAAAACATAACCTTACATTTTGCAGTGATATAGAAATGTAAAGGCGAATTATATCTATGGTTGCAATCAACTTTACTACAGGGCGTGTTAACCATACTACCGTCTAAGAGATGCAGCTACCTGTTTTAATAATATTCGACTATTCCATATAACATATGCCGACTTTACTCTACAAAATACTTAAATCATCAAGAACTTGAGGAATTTTAAACTGTCGCTGGAATTCTCTGATTGCATTAGATTTAGCATAATTAAGTTTTATATTGTTATTAAATTTGAATTGATGAAGATATTGTAGGAGGACGCAGTTTTTAGTTAAATACCCTATCTGGTTAAAACTGGTTCAGGAAGCTGGGGAACACCTGCACAAGCTATGCGCAACTCCTTTATGCACTTTCATGACTTAAAAAAAACTGTTTTGAACTATATTAATTTGCCTATGTGTGGGTAACGCTTTCTAATATTTTCATCATTTGGGAAAAGCGCTTTTTAATGAAACTCCGGCCTTTCGCATATATGAAACTGCATCAATGATAAGCAATAATGGCGTATTATTATTGACACCAAAATGTCTGTGTTCTTTGTACAAGCTACCTATACCTTAACATTGGCACTTTGCAGTCTTTTGTAGGCAATGAGACATGGTGCTGTTAGTTTATTCCATGACATGTATGAACGCATTTGCCTCTTTTTTAAATGTCTCCAGTTTCATTAACAATAATTCATATTTTTTATTTGCAATTTTTGATCGTATATGATTTTCAAGCGCTTCTTGAATAGTGTTATTTACCTTCGCAATGTATGTCTACTAGGGCCTACTAAATATATGAAAGTGTCCTTTATTGAGCACATAAAAAGGTTTATTATATGTACATAAAAAATTAAGAGATCGAAAAGAAATTTTTGATAGGGTAAAATTTCTACTTTATTGTCTACGTGCCAAATGCTTTTCTATGTTTCTCCGTGCTCAAATACGTAAATTCCAAGGCATCCGAGTTTTAGAGGAAACAAAAATTGGCTATCATCATACCTATCCAATAGAAAAATCCAGGTTAGAATTAATAACGTATCTTCAAATATTTACTTTCAAGTCGCGGGTGTGCCACAGGGTTCAATATTGGAACTTCTACTATTTATACTCTTTATCAATGATCTCCCGAATTACATCTCTTGTGGAAGTGCATTTTTATATGCTGACGATTCTTCAATTGTGGTATCTACTGAGAGTACTGGTGTATTGCGCAACAATTTGGAAAGGGTTTTCCATGATTTTCATAGTTGGTGTCACAAAAACAAATTGTTGAGAAATAATGAGAATATTTCTATAAACTTTAGGAATCATATATTTGAATATACTTTAATGTTCACATTTTTAGGAATTAATGTGGATTATATAATTTGGATTGGGTTTCACATATTGACGTTGTATGCGCGAGATTAAATTTCGCTTATTTTGCAATATGCAATTTAAAATTTAATAACTTTTTGGATAGAAAGTCTCTTTTAACCGTTAACTATTCCCTTGCAGTATGTATTGTTCAATAAGAATTTATTTAAAATTGATTTCAAAAATTTAATTAATTTCAAAAAGTTATTACACGGTGTGAGAATTCTTTTTGGACCATTAGTCACTGATTTTTTATTGTATTTTTCTTATATGGTTTTATTTTTGACAATTTTGCACTTTTGCAATATTTTTATTATATACTATGTTTTCTTTTATGATATTTTGCATCCACATAAATGGCTAACGTGATTAATAAAATATTATTATTATTTTATCTCACAATAAACAACGTCCTTCACTGTTATCATATTTTAAATCTGGTTAGTTTATTAGTTACTTTTGTCTTTGTGCAATAAAAGACAATCTAGCCATCGTTCGATGAAATCCTATGAAACACCGGCTTCCGTTGGCTATATATACATACATACATACATACATACATACATACATACATACATACATACATACATACATACATATATTATATATAATATATATATTATATAACACATGGATCAATAAGTCCCGAGACTAACAATGAAAACAACATTTTTTTTGCAAAATTTTTTTTTATTCATCAACATAATCACCTTTTAGGGTGATACAATGGTTCCAACGCTTTTCCAATTTTTCAATACCATGTTTATAAAAAAATTTATCTTTCGCTTCAAAATAAGCTTCAGTTTCAGCGATGACCTCCTCATTTGAGCCAAATCTTTTTCCCCCGAGCATTTTTTTAAGATCAGCAAAGAGCCAGTAGTCACTGGGGGCTAAATCTGGCGAATATAGGGGGTGGGGAAGCAGATCAAAGCCCAATTCGTTCAATTTTGCCATTGTTTTCATCAACTTGTGGCAGGGTGCATTGTCTTGGTGAAAAAGGATTTCTTTCTCTGCATGTGCGGTCGTTTTTTTGCGATTTCCTCCTTCAAAAGCACCAGTAAGTCAATATAATAATCACTGTTGATCGATTTACCTTTTTCGAGGTAGTCAATGAAAATCACGCCATGTGTATCCCAAAAAACTGACGCCAGGACTTTGCCAGCTGACTGCTGCGTTTCCGGACGTTTCGGACGGCTTTCGCCAGCTGTGCGCCACTCAGATGACTGCCGCTTCGACTCTGGAGTGTATTGATGTATCCATGTTTCGTCCATGGTCACGTAACGACGCAAGAAATCTTTTTTGTTGCGAGTAAATAGCGATAAACAGCTTTCTGAATCATCGACTCGTTGCTGTTTTTGTTCCATCGAGAGCAATCGCGGCACCCACTTGGAAAAAACCTTTTTCATGCTCAATTTTTCATGAAGGATAGTAAATACACTTCCATATGATATCTGTGTCATCTCAGCAATCTCACGGAGCTTCACTTTACGATCTTTCATTATAATTTTTGTCACTTCACTCACATTTTCCGGTGTAACGGCTTCCACAGGTCTACCCGAGCGTTCCGCGTCATTTGTGTCGGTACGACCACGTTTAAACTCGGCAAACCACCGACAAATCGTTGCTTTTGATGGACAAGAGTCCGGGTAACATTTTTCAATCCATTGTTTTGCTTGCGTGGTGTTTTTACCCATTAAAAAACAATGTTTTATCAGAACACGAAACTCGGTTTTTTCCATTGTTTAAACAAACTACAAAACGACTTTACTCCAACCTCGATAACTCAGCTGTTTCTGGTCCGATCGACTTAAAATTTTGACACGTTTCAAGCAAAGGTTATTACTCTAGAAAGACGTGGTTACTGGTTTACTACGAGCGCCATCTATGGGTTAGTCTCGGGACTTATTGATCCATGTGTTATAATATATATATTATATATAATATATTTGCTATAGTAACATAGATATTACAATTAGATATTATTTTTACTATTTTGGTATAACGAACTGTCTCTCTAAATGAAAGTGTACAGTCGAACTCACTTTAGTGACAAATGTTATTTTCCAAAATTAAATATGTCTGCATGGATAATATTTTTCGCTTTTTTACTATCATAAAATTTTGAGCAAATAAAGGCCACAGTTTTACAATTCAATTCGAAAGAAACTGCATTTATCGAAAATAGTCAGACAATATTTCAAGAAACAGATTTACAAACTATTCAAAATAATTACTTCCAGTTGGGGGAATAGAAATATTCCAAAATTCTTTGGCATTGTTAGTGGAACCACATCAAATAGAGCAGTATTCAATCATTGATATGCGCTATAAATAACGCAGAAAATGATCGTTTGTAGCAAAGTTCGAGATCCTTTTTGATAAAGATTTAGTTTTTATCAGATTAAGATAAATTTGTGAAAGTGTGTCTACAGATCTGTTAAGGAATTTCAATTATGCTAATTTTACATCACTGAATCGTCATAGTTAATGTTAACATTATGCTTTTAATCAATTAACGAAGTTATCATTACGTCTATAATTTTGATAATTTGTATAAATAAAAAATGATTTTACATATTCTAAGCGACTAAAAGCATGTCTAAATAAAATGCCATGAATAAAATACACGATTTTTCTAATCCGTTGCGATACGACGATCCATTCTTTGTACGCTCGATATATATTCTGCTGAAATTTATTCACGAATGCACCGCGTATATCGCTAATGCGTGAATATACCCCAATGAAATTTGATATAGAAGTAGTATTAAACTAGTATAGTTTTTACTCAACAGGATAGTGATTCATCGCCGTTATGAAGAAATGCATTAATAGAGGGAATACTCTCCTCCAGCCGTCGGTATCACAGCAACACGGGCAAATATGGAGTTCAATCATACCCCCTCGACGGGGCGGATGGCTAATCATACCCTCTCAGCTCGTTCTAATATTTCTGAAATCTCCGACAGATTAGTCTTAGACATGTTCGATATTATTGAGATTCGCAGAACGAACTGGTCAGGGAAACACTCGGATGTTGTGTTCTTGCATAAAGGCCTGTACAACATGGGCCAAGTGTGGTCTTGTATTGTCGTGCATGAAAACCAGATATGCGCGCCGCCGAATGGAGGGGAGTATTATTGGACGTACGCAATCCGTCTACACAATGACAACTTTATTACGGCTCTATATCCACTAGACGTGTACGTTCGCTATACGCAATAGCATTCTATACCATTATGCCCTGCTGTTCACGTGGTTGAATGCACACGTCGATTAGGCGCTCACCAAGTCTTTGATGTACCAAGATGTGAATTGTAATTCATCAGAAAAACTCACTTAGGTAGAGCTGGCGATCTTCCATTGTACACGTAGTATGCACACACTGAGACTTGTGAAAGTATACCAATGCTCACCGCATTGTACAGTGTCCGTATTGATAGTAGCGAGCATCTTACGAGGTCTCTTAGAGAAAGAAATCTCGTAAGATGCTATAGCGGGGAGAGCTCCGCGACCATAATGATGACCGTACATATAACTCTTTTCGGAAGATTACAACAAAAAATTGTTAATAATTGCTTTACTAAATACTCATTTTTTAGGTAAATATATTTTTAAAGAAAAGAAACAAAAATTAGGAAGAATAACTGGTCTAGATCCAGCTGGTCCCTTATTTAATTACTTACCAAAAAGCAGGCGTTTATGTGAAGAAGACGCTATTTTTGTTGATATTATACACACTAACATGGGAGTACTTGGAATATCATCATCCATAGGTCATATGGATTTTTATCCAAACGGTGGTGTTTTCCAAAATATATGTAAATCACTTGAATGTATGTTTAGAATGGATTTCTTTTTAAAATTATCTGATGACCTATCATTTACAGTTGAATGTGACCATATGATTGCACCTAATTATTTTGCTGAAAGTATCGACAATACGCATTTTGAAGCAGTATTATGTGATTCTTATTTGAATTTTACATTAGGCTTCTGCAAAAATAATTCTAAGTCAATTATGGGCGATCAATGTCAATTTGGTATTGTAGGTAACTATTATCTTCATATAGATACGTAACATTAATATTAGGAAGACTGTGTTATAGTATTACTTTGTTGATTGTTGTAATATTCTATTTGTATTGTATTATTTAGCATACGCACTAGAAAATATACGTATTCTCTTTATTTTTTATTTATTTCTTCTTGGACTACACCTTAAATTGTTATTTCGATAGCTAATGGGATAGTAGTGCGTGACCTCGAGGAACTTATGTAACAGCAAACTAAGTAGTCAGGATTAAAAGAAATGATTTCGATATTCGACGCGTTTCGAAGTTTGATACCATGATTTTTGGAGATATATAATTCAGTCGCTTACTCACTAGATGAGCGATTCAGGACCGTAATTTTCTGGAGTAAGGTTATTAAATCCTATTTGTAAAAACCGTAGTCTTGTTAGAGTTTCGCAGTAGTACAATTCATATAATAAGGTTTTTTTCTTCTTTCTGACAAAATTTATATAGAACTTCATTTGTCAGAGCTTAATATACATTTACTGTGCAAGATTTTAACTTTGTATGTTACGTATCAAGTTGTCTCTTGTCTTACTATTAATATAAGAGTTAAATTTAAAATTTATTTCTATGGCTTATGTTGGACTGATTTTAAAAACTCCTGTGCGCTTGAGAATGGCTTTGTGTGCTATTCAATAAGGTAATTTTTCTTGTGTTTTGCGCTATTAGCCTATACTACTATCCCAAAAAGTATCATGGCTTCATTCACTCTCGCATAAAACCATATATTTATTTTCTAAATGAATAAAGCTAAAATGGATTGTTTTTGTATCACCAGAGTAGGTATTAGAATAAGAGATTAGAGCAGCAATAAAAATTACACTACCGGTCATAAATGAGGGATCACATATCGATAGAATCGCTCTGTCTTTATACCTGAGTTTCGGTAGGGACAATTGAAATAACAGATGTGAGTGCATTTCTGAGAAATTTACCAATCAATCATTATGTAAATTATATGATCATATTTGTTAGTATAAAATATTATAATTTCCTTTAATCATTTTGTGACCTGTATTCAGTATTAATACTTTTCCTGAAAATATTTATTTTAAAGAGCTTTTTATGTTACAAGATTATAATGGTTCTAAGAAGCAATTTATAGGAATTCGTGGTACCACACATAATGTTGCAATCTAGGAAAAATTTAGTATTCGTCTAGAATCTGTCCGAGTAAGTTGTAATACGAGTATTGGTGAACAAACATATAAAATGTCAAAATGAAAGGAATCGAATGCAGAACTTCGTAGTGCTATTATAACATTACGCAAAGAAAAATTGTTACTACGGACAAAAACTAAAATTAACATATCATGCAGCTCAAGATACAGTGAAAATGTACATAACAATGTGTGCAATGCAACCAGAAAACGTGTCGGAAGACTAAGGATGACCATTAGACAAGAAGATTTGCGGCTGGAACTGTTATCTAAACGGAAATAGAAATAGACGGTTAACAGCTCCACAGCTGCGCGCAGAATTAAATACAAATCGTAAAAATCCGGTGTCACTAACTGCCGTAAGAAAATGTTTATCAAAGGCGGGATTAAAAGGGCGATTAGCTGTTCGTAAACCATTGCTACGATCACAAATTCGTAAAACACGATTACAATGGAACACCAACATTGGGATGTGGAAATTTAGAAGCGGGTTCAGTGAACGACAACTCCAAGTTCCAAGTATTTGGAAGTAATCAGCACGATATCAGAGTGTGTTGTGCCAACTGTTAAACACAGCGAAGGTTCAGTTCTTGTTTGGGGATCATTTTCATTTAGTGGTGTTAGAGATTTGCATAGAATTGATGGAATTGTAAGAAAAGAAGGATATTTGAAAATTTTAAAGGAACACGCAATTCCGTTCGGAATTAAATTGAAAGGAGACGGTTTTTATTTCCAACAAGATAATGACCCCAAAGATAGTGCTAAACTTTGTAAGGACTGTGAAACAAAAAGAAGAAGAAGAACTTCTTGTAAATATGGTTTGGTTTTCATAATCGCCCGATATAAATCCTATCGAGTTGCTGTAGGATGAGCTAGACAGAAAAGTGAGAGAATATTGTCCAAAATCGCAGCAACAGCTGGGGGAACACCTTATGCAACAATATTTCTGTTGAAACTCTTCAAAAACTTGTGTTGAGACTACCCAAAATTTGTAAAGTTGAGTTGAAGTTAAGGTGGAGTGTAAAGGTGGATATTTTGACGAAATTCGCTTAAAAATGCCAATTTTGCTTCATAGAACTAATGATATTATTTTGTTTTATAAGGATATATAGTTTATTTTTATAGTAATTACATTTGTATTCGTATATATATTGTTTTACCAAAAGTGTACCATTTTTTTTTGTATTTTACCTATAGTAATCCTTCATTTATGGCCGATGGTGTAGCGTAACATTATTAATCTGTTGTAACATATTCTTTTGATATTTATCCAAAGTGGTTCCCAATGTTAATGTAGGTTCATAATTGTCCTTAAATTTTGTGTTTTTTTCGATTTAAGAAATTAAAAATAATGTTTTAAATCTAGATATTCAATTTTCTCAAAACCGCAATCAATAACGGGAGCTTTTGCAAGTCACTTCCACATCTATGGTGAGAAACGAAACACTCTTTTTAGTTCTTTATGTCGATTCACAGAATCTTTTACCTTTTCTCATATAACCAATTAGACTTACCTGACAGTCTCAACGAAATGTTTACGTTTCTTTTTCTTGCAGAGAGATAATTTTAAAATTTTTGGGTGGGCTGAAACTCTTGGCCTACCGTAACAGCGTCTCTTATATCGACTCAGAATCATAATAATGAGCACACGGCGTTTTGTCTTCAGTAACATTATCATTAACAATACACAAAAACATAAATTTACAGATTATAAAGTAAATAATATTTCAATTAGTTAGTAAATCGGTGTATAAATTAACAACACATGCGTAATTAAAAAGATAAAAAAAATTTAAAACCGACCAGTCTGAGAATACCAGCAAGTTTTTGTATTGCGGATTTGTTTGAAGAAGTCTGTTAATGCTAATTTTTTACTTCTAATATATTTTAATTGATTTTATTATAATAAGAAATAGCACCGCGTGAATATTTAAACAAAATTAAAGATGCAAATTGATTCGAAATAATGATATTTTGTACCAATTCAGCTCATGAGAGCTTGAATTCGTTTTCTTTAATTATGAAAATTAATATTAATTCCCGGTCCTTTAATCTGTGTTGTTGAATAAAAGTATAGATAGTGATGTTTTTGAATCGATCAAAAGGCGGTGTATTTAAATTCCAGCTAATACGGACTTTCTACGATATATCTATATACGAATTTAGATAGTTATTATGCTTTATGTTTTATTATACATATTGTCATGTTCAGCAAAAATTTATTAAGAATTAAACAATGTCAACAGATTGAAAATTATGTAAATTAGTCAATATGAATTATTGGAATCATTATTTAACCGACTACTAAGATCGATGTCAACCAATAATCTCCAAAATATTTCCTTTGTCGAAACAATATATTGATCATACGATAAAAAAAGGGACGCCATATGTAATTGACTTCTTCTTTATGAAAGGCGTCGATGCTAAAACAATAAAAACAGATACATATTTAAATAGATTCTGATCATTCTACAGTAATTCTAGCTATTTTCCCTGATGATTGGTATCTGATTTTACATATTAGAAAAGCAGACTGGACGCTATTTGGGGAAGAAGTTGAGAGATTAACTATCTTGGATATACTTCTGAAAACTTAAGACAACATCCTAAGTGTAGCAGATACATTAACCTAAATATCTAAGAAGCTGTATGGCTCGCAACCCCAATTATCAATGATATTTATAACAATGAGATTTTTCAGTTTAAAATCCGGTAGAAAATTGTTGATAAAATAGTATTAAAAGAAAAAATGAAGCAAACGAGAACAGAAGAAAACTAGGTACAGCAAAAGAAAAATTAAAAAGAATGTTTTAAGTAGCACAAAACATTAAGCTACAAAAAATTCAAGATTACTTACAAAGACTTACTCCAACAAATTCAACTCTGGGGGGCCATCCAGCATAGCCATAGATTTTATTGCTTCACAAAATTTTATTCGAACACAGCAAGTAAAAACATAATATTTGAAGAATTTTATTAAAAATAATAACCTATATATTCACGTCTCCAAACAGATTAATGCCAACTAGTGGCGATAGTGCAAGGTCATGAGTTATTAATATTATATATTACTCGTGGGACAATTTGAGATTTTTGGTGGTCAGTATTCATTTAAATAAGAATGGAAACCACAAAATACCTTCTCAGTGAGTCATGGGATTCGATTCGAAGCTGTCCAGAATGATAAACTGGTAACTTATCACTAAGCTATTGGCAGACTTTAACATTCGTTTTGGAGAACTAATTTCGTCGAATTATTTCGTGATGGAAGCATTACTGTAAATTCAAGTGAGTTTTATTATATGTATTATGATTTTATTCCATTATAACTCCCTTGTGCAATGCATTAGGGCAAAACACGCGAACTGGACATTGTTAATGTTATTGTAATTAAATATAGATCGCGCGATTGTTGAGGAAACTAAACCATTTGAGAAGAGTGGTTTTTATATAGTATCATATGTACCTACGTAATAAGAGCAAATCAGCGAATAAACTTTCTAACAACGCCATGATGTATTCATTACGGAATAAATAATAAGAGAACATCTCACTCGCAATTATTCACTTAATTATTTATTTTCGATATCTAAAATTTAACAAACTTTAGATGACAATACTGTTCAATAATGTTCAGGCTGTTCTAAGGTGGATGCTGGTTATTTTGAACTATGATAAAAAACGATAAAGAAGATAAATATCAGGCTGTGTTCGAATCCAAACATAGATCTCACCAATGGCAGCCCTCCCCTACAGTAAGGCAAAGTATTTCTATCAGTGAATAACATTGCTGACTGCAAATTTGTATTCTTTTAGAATTCTAATATAGTCGGATATCGACGAATACAGTAATACCAGAAATGTACAGTACTGCAATAATAACAACAAATTTATTATCTATGAATTATGACAAATTTAACAGGAAGTTATGGTCTCTTATAATAAATATAAATATGAAAAATTTATCAAAAAGTTATGGGTTATTATAAAGACGAAAAACAGGCTGCATATGCACATCATTCTGCTAAAAGTATAACTCAAGGCAGTCTTGGAGGCTTCGTACCATGTTTTGGAAAATTAGTTGCTCTAATATTTGGCAGAAGCGAATATGTGCCATTCTCAATTTTAGAATTGTAATGGGTGGATTGCTTTCACCATGCTCCAGGTGTATACATTGGGAGAGTCAAGACTATATGAAGGATAATTAAAGTCTGCTTTTGGAAAATGATTCGATCACAAAAATCCTAATCATTGTCATTTTCATCTTGCTGGATCCATTGTCTATGTAGCAACAGATTTCTTGCTATACACAAGTGTCTAGGGCCCTGTACAAAAGGTATCAGAACTTGCTTCTGGTATCTTTCCTTATTGACGGTGGCTGTAATGTATATGTATAGCGTCAGTAATGAACTAAGGTCCTATAATCATATTTCCGTCATTCTCTTAACAGAAAGATTTTTCAATCAATTTATCAAGAGGGAGGAATCTAAAAGACTGCCTATTAAAGTGTCCCACAAGAAATTTAAGAAATTTTCTGCCGTTTAAAAATGAAAAAATTATTATTTTATGGGTATTTTGTACTGGATATATTACAAAAATATTTATATTTGAATATGTTAGGGGGATAGAATGCACTCTGTTCTCTAATTTATGAATGTACGTTCTTAATATATGCAATAATCACATAGAAGCGGGATAATGAAATAGAAACGGGGTAGATAATTTATAATAATTTAATTTAATGACAAATATAAAGCTCGATTTTAATTCAAATTGAACTACTCTAATATATTACAAATTTATTGTTGCGTGAGTTGAATGAATTGAATTAAAATACTTTTGAAATTAATGAGAATTTACCATTCTAAAAAAGCTGTAAATACAAAACATAATTTTTTGTAATGCTTAATTTATTATTATTCGTATTTACTGGACTTCCTGCTCTAAAGCAATAAATTGATTCAAGTGAAACTTTGATCTTGTGTGTTTGTGATTCAGAGCTAAATGAAATTTGTAATCATACAAATGACTAATCCGTTGTCATATATTAAACATATCAATCATACTTAAAGTTGCACTAAGGATTGAAATGAATATGATCCTATTTAAAATTTTTATTACTCGTATCTATTTTTCTATAAAAAGAAAAAATGGAATAGTCTTTACAAATGTAACGTAAGCTTTTAACTCTTAAAAAATTCAAAATAAGAAAATAGAAATTAAATAAAAAATAAGGAAATTTTTCGAATAGTTCAGATTGACACAATCCGATTGTTCATTATAATGGAACAGAATAAGCATAGCTTTTTTCTACGAATGGAAAAGAGAATGTGAAAATAGTGATTCTTTTATAAGTTTACAAACACTGAAGTAATTAAATAACAAGCCGATGTTATATCTGCGTAAAATGTGACATTAAATAAAAAAATTAAGAAGAGTGTAGGTCCAAAGGTAAGTTCTGAAGCACACCAAGTTGTAAATTAATTTAGTGTGCGAAAGTGAATTTATCATTTTGCATATTCCACACGAACTTCTCATTTCTGAAATTAATTTAAATGGGAAGAAGTTGAATTTGATGGAGCCCGTGGTTGATTAACTTAATCACTAAGGTATACGCATTTTGACAACTAAGTTGTCATCATCAGCAGATAATTGCAAAGTGTCGCACCTGGTAAACCACGGCGAAAAATATCTGTACGAAAACAAACTCCGTACGCGATCCGTACCGTTGAGAACCAATATTTACACTGTGGGGAGATGTTATAATAGATGTTTTATTGTAGCAAAACAGATTTGCCACAACCCCATAGTGCATATTGATTGCTTACTATTCACTTTTTATTTTCAGTTTGGACCAGTCCAAAGTTGAAGAAATTCCGTCAGTGTTCAAAGCTGTAGTAAGAGACAATACCACATCACCAGAGTTACAGTTCCATAGATTAATTAACGATTTACGTAGTAGAAATGCGAATTTTGCCAAAAATGCAAATACGGTCCTATCCGAGTTTGAGACAAATTCTCCAATTAAGGTCGAAATCCGAATCATTCTTTCGGTATAGATTCGAAATCTGATTCTATCCAATCCGAATTTCGTATTATATAAAAATCGCAACTAATTAATTAATTACATGTACAAGACTTTAATTATAAATATAATTAAATAGAGAATAAATGCCAAGATGTCGACAAGTTCAGTACTAAAAATAACGGTCTATACCTGTTGTATGAAAATAGGAAATTTTATTTAATTCACTCCGTTTATGTGCAATATATGTACATTTTAGATAAAATTAACATTATAAGCTTTAATAACTGCAACGTAGCCTAAAAAGATATTTTTAATCCATGAGCACACAATAATGCAATCACTTATTTAAATATGTATATAATCTATTGACATGAAAATAACGTACCAGGAAACTTACTAACAATAAGTGGCAAAATTGCAAATTGTCAATGTAAACGGTGTTTCAAATTTCGCGGTTTTTTAAAAGAATAAATAAAACACATAATTTGCATTCAACTTTTTATTGATAATTGAAGTATCAATTATGACATTTATATGCGAAAAATAATATCTGCCAAATGGCCTCCTCTTGCAGCTCCACAGACGTCCACTGTTTTGTTAAAATTTTCAATGACATTTTGACATAATTGAGGCTCTAAGCAGGAATTGATTGTGGATTGTTTTTATAAACCTGACTTTTCACATAACCCTAAAGAAAATAGTCTAACGGTGTCAAACCACATGATCTTGGTGGTCACTTAACATCACCGTTTCTTGAGATTACACGTCCAGGAAATTTTTCTCTCAATAAATCAATTGATTTGTGTGCAAAGTGAGGTGTAGCGCCTTCCTGTTGAAGCCACATATCCTCTAGATCAATATTCATTAGTTCAGGCCACAAAAATTTGTTTATCATCCGACGATATTGATCACCATTGACAGTTACAGCTTCACCAGCAGAAAAATCAGCTGGTTGTTAATAGATGAAATTGACAAATGAGCGACGTTTTAAATGATCTAATGGCTTCAGTTCATGTGTTATTTGAACCTTATATGCCTTCAGAGCTAAATCCTTGTGTAAAATACGCCATGTTGTTGATCCAAGTTGTTGTGAACGTCGTCTAATGGACATTTCAGGGTCTTCAGCAACACTTTCACGAACCAAACCAATATTTTCTTGTGAACGACCACTACGACTGTATTTTTCACTTTTTTGATCTTCCACGGCACCGGTCTCTTGAAATTTTTTACTAATTCGACCAATAGTGCTTTCAAATGGACTATTATGTAAACCTTAAAATTCACGTAATTCTCTAAAGACTTTTTTCACAGAACGCTGATTTTCATAAAATAATTCAACAATTTGAATGCGTTATTGTACCGTGTACGAAGCCATTTTTATAAATGTCATACATCACACTTTTTGAATGCCCACAGTTAAAACATTTTTATAACTTTTTAATATACCCTTATAATTAGTGCCTAGTTTGTTTGTTATTTAATGTTCTACATGCGCGCTAAAATAACATGAAACTGTTTGCATATATATAGTAAATAGTAATGTAATCGCTCTGCTTTTTTGTTTTTGATTTAGTGATTAGATTTTTAGTTGTAGTATACACATATACCTTTTGGTCCGGCATCTAACATCACAGATCAGCAACCAATTCTATTGGTTCTATTATCTATTACAGATTCGAATATAGTTGTAGTTATTCAAGATATAAATGTAGATGCACTGCATTTACTAACATATCTATTTGTTAATTATTTGTATGATTATTTCGATGCACTATAGCATGAGTAAGTAATAATTTTGATTCATGGCAAAATATTTACTATTTACAATAATCTTTCGTTTGTTCCTCTTTCTTAAAACGATGCAAGATATTGAATAGATCAAATTATTTTCTGCAGAACAGGCATTATGAAATTGAAGAAAATACATACCAAGATTTGGGGGAAATTGAAACTTGACTACTAGCCCATCATGGCGATAGGTGAAATTTGGTTAATTTCTGACATTTGATCTAAAAGTTCCTGCAGTGTGAATAAAATATATAATTGAAAAACCTTAAAATATTCATTTTTTAAAGGTTAAATCCATCTGGTTTAGTCCTGCTGATATGTAACAAACTTTGGGTAATAATACTCCTTCGAAAGCCGCAATTTATCCGCCAGGTTGCGCAATTTAAACATGAGCATTGAAGATAAGGTGCGACATTTGTCTTCAAAAGCTACAACAACATCGGACATAATCAATAAAATGAATGATATCGTTTTAGATGACAGTACAATTGACATCAAGGACTAGGTAGCGTACATCACATTTTCCACGTGGAATTGATAATATTCAATCAGTCAGTAAGGTGACTAGCATGAATATTAAATTATAATTAAAAAACGTGAAGAATACGAATGTCAATTGATAATTTGAGAGTATTTAATTATAAGTAAGCCCAATTTTTTACGACGATTTGTTACGATTGATGGAACAGGTAATCCTCTATCAAATATAGCTAGAACATTTCCACCGTCAACTAAAGTAATGGCTATTCAAAATTTCAAGCAAAAGAAAGCTGCGAAGTCTGATAATATATGTAGTAAAATGATACAAAACGGAGGGAATGAAGTGACGAGAAAAGCGGATTTGGTGGAATACCTATTCCGAAGAAAGACCACTGTTACGTGAAAGTTTCGGAAAAACAACTTTGCTGGACATAGCTTAAATACAGTAATGATAGCAAAATTGAAAAGTACGTAATGTAGAATAAGCAATAGGAAAGTACCAGAATGGATTTAGATATAAGACATATCGGTAGTGGATGTACGTACTACAAGTACTAAAACAAATAGGCTGTACTTTTAGATTATAAGCAGCTTAATGCTTTAAGACGAAGTATGTATATAGAAGATGCAAGAAGTACAGCTGAGAAATTGATAAGCCTAGTAAGAAATACTTTGTTTTGAAAGCAATATTATTTACATACAAAAGATTAGTAAAAGAAACATATAAATACAGGTGTATCGAAAGGGGATGAACTATCGATGATATTATTTAATATACCCACAGAAGATAGAATAAAGAGATGCAAAATAAAAGGAACAGTATACCAATGGAAGGAAGAATAAGGAGTTGTAAAATAAAATGAATAATAATAGAAAAATCTATAGGTACAGACAGAAATTCTTTGGAAGGGATAGTAGGTTAGTAAGGAAGCACAAACAAGGGTTAGAAATACAAATACTCCGAGTATACGTATTATCGACATAGTCCAAAGAGTTCATTTTGTGGCTTCGATTCCAAAAGAAATGTATATCTTTATAATAATAATAATCCTGTAAAAGTTCATAGGTTACCATTGAAATGGTTCGCTTCCATCACTACAACGCGTCTTTTTTCACAAACGAAGTAGTTCGCGAAAAGTTGGATCAACTGCAGGTTGTGTTTCACACGTATTATCCCCCAGATTTAGTCTCAAGTGACTTTTATTTATTTCACGCACTCAAACTTTTCTTATTTTTCTTTAATCGGATAAAGAACTTCTTGCAGAAACAGTGCAGAATTTTTGAGTTGTTGAGCAAAAAGAAATGACACTTCAGGATTGTTAGGGGGAATGTGTCGAAGTTCAACTGGTATATTTTGAAAAATAATTTTATTTCGAGTCCCGCTTTCCGTTAAATCATTGTCCTAGCTATTCGCAGAAACTTAACTTTAATATCAAAGACTGTTTCTTGAAATGTATGCATTTGTGGAACCTGTTTTTGAACAATAAATTAGAGAAAATACGTTTCTGTATTTCATTTTGCGACATTAGGCAATGACATGTATATTTATGTCCTTCTTTTCATTTAATTTTGAAATTTTATTTGGTGTGCAACTTAATTCGGTTACTTTTTTTAATAAAAAAATGCCTTTATTTTATAATCAAAATGTATGAACATATTATTCAAAGTATTGTCCATCGGAAGCTACAACTTTTCCCCATCTTTCGGGCAATTGATGGATTCCTTCCCAAAAGAACCGTTCATCCTTTGAGGCTAAGAACGAACTAAGCCAATTTTTGATTCCTTCAACTGAAGTGAAGCGTATTCCAATAAGGGCATTCTGCATCGGTCAAAATAAATAGTAGTCAGAAGGGGTCATGTCTGGGCTATAAGGCGGGTGTGGGAAAACTTCCCAGCCGCTGTTTTCCAAATAGTTTTTAACTGGTCTTGCAACATGAGGCCGAGCGTTGTCATGATGGAATATTGTAGACTCATGTCTGGTCGTTTTTCGGCGATTGCTCTCTTCAAACGAATTAATTGTTGTCTGTATAGCTCGCCCGTAATAGAATCACCAGGTTTTAACAGCTCATAATGGATAACACCTGTCGAATCCCACCAAATAGACAGCATTACCTTGGCACCATGAATATTTGGCTTCGTCGTTGATGTTGATGGTTGACCAGGCTTTACATAAGATTTTTTCGATTTAGATTATCGTAATGAATTCATTTTTCATCACCAGTAATGATTCGATGCAAAAACGACTTCTTTTTATGGCATTCAAGCAGCATTCGCGACATGCAAAATCGTCTGTCAACGTCTTTTGACTTTAATTCGTGTGGTACCCAATTTCCTTGCTTTTCCCTATGCTTTTAAACGTTTTGAAATGGCTTGGTGAGTTACTCCCAACGTTTTTGCAAGTTCTTTTTGCATTTGATATGAATCTTCATCCAGTAATGTCTCCAGTTCCTCGTTTTCAAACTTTTTTGGTTGACCTGGACGCGGTCTGCCTTCAACGTTGAAATTACCGCTTTTAAAGCATCGATACCATTCACAACATAATTTTTTTGTTGGAGCAGCTTCACCACACACTTCTGCAAGCAATCGTTGAGCTTCAGCTGCACTTTTCTTTCAATTAAAGCAGAAAATTAAAACTTCCCGCAAATATTGTTCATTTAACACAACTTCAGACATTTTCAATGAGCTCAAAAGTAATGTTGCACAAAATTCAAAACAATGTAACTAAATATGGCTCACAGATGTCAAACCTTTCCAACAACAAAAAAAAACAGCTGTCATACTCAACTATATATAACAACTAACGACCTCCATTGAAAAGTAACCGAATTAAGTTGCACACCCAATACTGTCCATATACATATTCTATACCTTCTTCAAGTTATGGAAAAATTTCCTTATAATTAATTTTAATTATAATGAATACAAAATATTGATCAAGTTTATCAGGAAACATTAATGAAACTAGAAAAATATGTATCGAGTCATATACTATTTTTCGAATTTTTTTTACATATTACTATATTATTTGTTGTTGATACTCAAATTAAAAAGGCTTTATTTATTTTGATAAGAAAAAGTTACAAAAATTACATCACATTAGAATAAATATGTAACAGTAGAAATTATATTAAAAATTAAATGAAATTGAATGTGTACAAAATATTCACCTAAAAATACTTAAATGCTATTTACATAGAAAGCAGATTTATTTTAAATACTGACTTTGGAAGATTTATATTGTAAAATACAAAATATCTATTGCAAAAACTTCAATATCTGGAGTAAGGTATAATAAATGACTAATTTGTTATTACATTGATATTAATCAACGTAATAGATTCTTATCCAATTATTTCTAAAACATAAAAATGAAATTCAATAGTTATCTATATTGTCCGCAGATATCAGCTTCATAATTATAATTTTATTTGGGTTGAAAAATCTTGTCTTACGCACTGAGATCAAAATATCATTTAATTCCTAGTAGCGAATTATTAGATAAAATGAAAATCTATAATTAACAAAAATTTGTTAAATCTTATCTACAACAATAGAACTACATCTAATATTAGTAATATGTTTATATTTAGTTACATATATATACAGATAAGATTTAACAAATTTTTGTTAATTATAGATTATCATTTTATCTAATAATTTATATGCATATATATATATATATATATATATATATATATATATATATATATAACTAAATATATTACTAATACTAGATGTAGTTCTATTGTTCAGAATAGTCCTTCAAAATAATTTTCGTGTCATAGAGAAATGATGTGTTTTAATTTAGACAGATACTAACAATGGAAAAAAATATATATGCATAATACATACATACTTATGTACTTAACCTATTTCAGATTTTTCAAGTAATGAATACAATATTGTTCAATAATTCCTATTTTCTTGAATAAAATGTCCATTTTGCAATTAATTGACGAAAATCTTGTCTTAAATTGTAAAATTAATTCTCTTTATATTATAGTATTTCATGACCTATCCGATGATGCCATACTGTTTTTCTTTTATTTTAAAGGACTAGAAATACAATTGATCGCTAAGTGACTTAGAACTTGATCCATTTCAATCCTTGACAATTTGGTATCATGGTATTACAGCAACCAGTATAATTAACTGGCACGGACCTATTAATTTGCTTTTTTGATAAGTTTTTTAAATTTTACGGACAACCGTCCCTTTTGCAAATATCCATGCTCTTGGTTATTTTCATGGTGCACATACAGCTGGACAAGCTTGTAAGTTGTTATAGTGTATACATTTAGAAGTTAAAAAATCATATAATTATATAACTTAATTTATTATTAGTTTCTTGTGCGATTCTAATCCCAGTGGTTCATTTAATATTTTCATCAACATCTATAAACATATCGGTTTTTATAAAAAACACAAATTTATAATAATAATTACTATTAAAATATATAATATTACTTAATTAAGTTAATATAAACATAAATTATAACAAGTAAATAGTATAAAAACTATAAATTATAAATATTTGCATATGTTAAAATAACGATGTCGGTATTTTTGTATGCTTATTAATAGACTTGTGTTTGATATAATAATCCGTAAATTTCTACATTTTTTCTACCAAATAAAAATGCTGATTTAGAAAGATATTGTTCGATTTCAGAAAAAATGCAAAGTTACATTTATATAAATATTTAGAAACGTTTTGGCGATTCAAGTAATGCATGATCACAATTATTTTGGATTCGATTGGATTTACAACTATTTTGTAAATGACTATATCAAATTCTGCTACACTAGTAGGTAAATTGAAGAAGCAATTTCTGAAACACGACGTAAAAAATAGTTTATAAAAAGTGATATGAATCAAGTTCATCTCTTCTATTCGCCAGATGTAGTTCCAAGAAATGTTCACTTATTTTCGAACTTTAAGAATAGCATAGCGGGACTTCAGTATTATTGGTGCGAGTGCATCGAAGCAATATATTGAAGAAACAATGTTATTTTATAACTATTATCAAAACGAACTAACAAAGACATTAATTTCGTATTCAAAAGAATAAAAATTATTTTTTTTAAATATTTTGGATCTTTTATATTTTTACTGTTATCTTAAAGTTACTGAACTTGTTTAAATAAAAGATATCCAATTTTTAAATAAATTGTATATTGTAAATTGAAATAAATTAAAACCTTATACATATAATTAACAATTAATACAATTCTTATTATTTACTACCAAACTTTGATAAAAGAAATATAAACTATCACTTAAAAATATACATTTTAACAATTTAACTCCTTTTTAATACAAAGGGTACTGGGAAAGTTTTGCAATATGACGCAACAATGAATCGTAGGAAGCTGCTTGTTGCTGCATGTTGAGACATGTGCATACGTGCATAGTAGCCGCCGCGCCATATTGATAGGCTCAGTTATTCATTAGCAGTGAGAGTGTAAAGTGCTTGCGATGGCATCGTGGTCACGAAATGAGATAAGGGCAGTTTTGCGTTATAATTTCATGCGTGGTTTAAATATAGACCAGTGCT
This sequence comes from Dermolepida albohirtum, assembly GCA_031893035.1. NCBI lineage: Eukaryota > Metazoa > Arthropoda > Insecta > Coleoptera > Scarabaeidae > Dermolepida > Dermolepida albohirtum. The sequence continues at coordinate 56,225 of JAVIWB010005212.1, forward strand.
TCGTAGAAATGACTCTTGCACTAGGTGATGTTTGTCCACATCGCACAACGATATTCAGGTGGTACAGAGAAGGCCAAAGGGGAAATTTAACTATAGAGGATGCTGAGACGCCGGGAAGGCCACAAACGTCAGTTTCAGAGGAAAACGTTACTACTGTGAGGAAAATGCTTGGCGAAGACAGGCGAGTAACTTACCAACAGATAGAAGATACTTCAGGCTTAAAAGCCCCAGCAATTCGTTCGATTCGGCATGATCATTAGCACGTGAAGAAACTTTGTTCTCTCTGGTTGCTGCATCGACTGACTGAAGAGCAAATGACACGACGCGTGACTCGGTGCCGGGAGATGCTAAAAAAGATTAATAAGGGACAATCTCGGTATGTGACCAACATTGTGACAGGTGACGAGACTTGGCTGTACTATTACGATGTGCCGATCAAGCTAGTGGTATACTTATACTACAGTGCCTGTCTAAAGTCATTGGATCTATGAAGAACCTGCGGCCAAAATCAAGAATGGACATCTGGTTCATCCATCACGAGAATGCTCCAGCTCAGCGCGCCAAAGCCACCACCGAATATTTGACCACGACAGGATTGAAACTTCTTGAGCACCCTCCCTACAATCCCGATCTTGCTCCTTGCGACTTTGCACTATTCCTGCATATGAAAATGAAGCTAAAAGGGAGGCTGTTTTCCAGTGATGAAAACCTTCTGCGGGCTTGGGACAACGAGTGTGCTTTACTCCCTAGCGAAACTTGGCAGAACTGGTTTATAGATTGGTTTCGGAGGACGGAGAGGTGTATTGAGTGTAGAGGAAATTACTTTGAAAAAATTAAATAAACAAAACTGTATTGCAAAACTTTCCTAGTACCCTTCGTACTTTAAAAATTTCAAATTAATTTTATCAAATTTATAACTTTGGTCAATTTTATATTATTTTTTTAAATAAGTAAAATTTTTGGCGCTTTATTCCCCACATGTAACAAATTTTCAATATTCTATCTTCGATTAACCTCTTCTTTAACCTTCTTTATCAGCATAATTTTTCCGATTTCTTGTCCAAGTTGTACATGCGCTTTAACCATTTAATGTTTATGCACTCGTAATTATTTTCTCACACATAATAATAGTTATAAAATAATAGATTTACTAACTTTAATAACACTTATTTATTAATATGATAGAATAATTACAATCGTTATTATTGTTAGTTTTATTAACGTTGTAAGTATTACGTAACTGTTCATTTTTAACATATCTCAATTATTTTTTGTTTACTGGGCAATTGACTATAATGGAAACTCCAAATTTTAAATCCTGATCTTATTTATACCATTTAGCTAGAATTTTTTTCTCTCCAATAGGATTCTAACAATAAATAAACAACTACATTTTCTTCTTTTTCTTATAAATAGTTACACAATTAAATTAATTCTTATCATAAATTTTACTTTTCATGTTGAAAAGTAAAAAAGACAAGACAGAAATATTGTTGGAATGAAATTTTTTTTATTATAATCTGGAAGATAATTTCATGGCATTTATTTTTTAAATATGATTTCCGGCATACGTCCGCCGCGACTACGAGTTACGTGGTCCATTCAATCAGTCCAATTTTTGATGTTACCAAATTGATTTTGCAATAAATCGATTGTTAAGCGCGCTATATGGCAAGTTGCGCCGTCTTGTTGGAATCAAATGTCGTTGATGTTTAGCTGATTAATTTTTGGAAACAAAAATTCAGTCAGCATGGCTCGATAGCGCTCGCCATTCACCGTAACGACAGCTCCTTCTTCATTTCGAAAGAAATAAGGACCGATGATGCCGCCAACGTGTAAACCGCATCAAACAGTCAATTTTAATAGATGTAATGGTGATTGGTTAACGGCTTGAGGATTGTCTTCGCTCCAAATACGGTAATTTTGCTTATTGACGTAGCCGTTTAACCAAAAATGAAATTCACCACTAAACACAATTCTTTGATAAAAATGCTTGTGTTTGGCCAGTTTCAAATGAGCTCAATCAGCAAAAATGCGACGCAAACAATCGTTGTTTGGCTTCAGTTCTTGCACGAGCTGTATTTTATAGGCACATAAGTCAAGATCCTTACGTAAAATTTTCCACGTAGTCGAAAGATAAAGGCCAACAAGTTGAGAACGACGACGAATCGATATTTCGGCATCTTCTTCAATACTTAGCGCTACAGCAGTAATATTTTCTTCGATACGCACATTTCTTTGTCTTGTTGATGGTATTGAATCGAGAAGAGTAAAATTAGTGCGAAAACGATCAATAACTGCACGATTCGCTTGCTCACTAGGCCGATTATGTTGACCGTAAAATGGACGAAGTGCTCTATGAACTTCGCGAACAGATTTATTTTTTCAAAGTAAATTTCCAGAGTTTGGAAGCGTTCTTTTGACGTTAAACCAATCATAATGACTTGCCAAACCTTACTGAACAGAAATGCCAACATAGTTTGACATTATCAGCTGTCAAACCATAGTTATCGATGTCGATAGTTCTCATGGAGCTTAAGAAACACCTATTATATATGAAGTCCATGTATATATACATACATACATATATATATATATATATATATATATATATATCTTGTTTAGAATTCAATACAATAATACTAGACATTTAACATTACAAAAGTCCGGCTTGTTCGAAAATTCATTTTATATATTTACATGTTCTTAAATTTCGCGGGTAATAATTTTATATATCTTACATGACAATTATAGAATTACTTTTTTTAAACATGTCTAGTTATTATTAAAATAACACAATATATATATATATATATATATACATAGTCTGTCTGCCGCTATGTTAATTTCTCTAAACACTTTTAAGTCGCCAGTAAAGATCAATTTGCAGCAAGTAATATGGTCAAGCAGATGATCAAGAAAATAAAGGCAAAATATCCTACGTTTGATCGTTGCGGTACTCAAATATATTGTAGTAAATGTAATAAATTTGTTACAATTATTAAAAAAAAAAACAGATGATTATTCAAAATTTTTCGATGAATCTTTAAATAATGTAAAAGTAAAGTCTATAGATAATATAATGATAAATATATAAAAGTCATGTATATGAATTTAAAATACGAATAAATAAATAAATAAATGCGATATACGTCGTACTTCAAAATTATTGATCAAAATTTATATAAGTACAAGAAAATCATAAATCACAATTGAAATCGGAAGTGGATTTACGTAGAATAAATTTAAAATTTGAGACATTTTATTCTCTTTAGTAAGCTCTATCCACTTTTTGTGATAAATAACAATCACCTCAATAGGTGCATACGTTTCCAAAACATATTTAATTACTAGCGAACCTAATCAATTTTTGTTTGGAAAATCTCACAAATACGCAAGTAGAATATACATATATGTACATACCCTAATTATAGACGGCATCACAAAATGGTCAAAATAACAGGTAATATGTTCGACATCACAGTTGCTACGAGGGTCCTATGAAAGTATGACTTCAAAGTAAAATTTTTTTTGTAATTATCTCAAGTTATCAACAGTCAATTAAAATATGAAGATTTGGATTTGGATTAAAGACAGTTTCTTTTTCATTAAGGCATTGCTAAATGAGCCAAGTTTAATAGCATATTTAGAATATTAAACTTTTCTGTCAACGCATTGATACTTCCATTAAAATACGAATAATGGATGCCATTTTGCTAAACTTTGCTCAATACATTGTAATTGTTCAAGAAGCTATTGCTTCAATAAAATATTTTTGCATTCAATACTTTTGTCAGCATCATTGTGTAAATGGAAAATTACAGTTTTAGTTGAAACACAGTTTTGAGAATTTATCTACGTTAACCATTGCGTAAGTACCGATCGGCATTGTCATAATTATCATATTTGTGCCTGTGAATTTATTTTTGATAAATTCTCAGATATGATATAGTCCGCGAGCGGCGCAGATAATATGGAATATATTTGGATAAAGTTTCTTCAAATGTAGTCTAGCCTTTAACTTGCAATAACAGAATTTTATTTGCTTAATATTTTACTATTACTGTCGACGATTTTAGCGAAAGTGTCTGCATTCACTTTTTAACCAGATTTTGTGGCAATAGCATACGGTTGAACGATCTTGGTTGAATATATCTGAGATTGCCATAATGATATTAATCATACGCAAATGCTAATTTTTATTTGACGCCTTATATTTGGGTAGCATATCGAAATATATGTTTTAGGTAAATTCGATTACTTTAGTATCGATCGGCCGAAATATTTTTCACGATAACTTTCTAATAACAAATTTTTTTAATTTATGCAGAGGTGTATTTGATGGTGTAGTTATGCATTAGTAAGTTCTTGCTCAAAATTATCTGCATGAAAATTAATTAATAATATTATCATAAGCAATAAAATATTGTAAAACAAACCAAGTGATTGTATTATTTGCGTTAACTTTGAATAAAGTTAGTATCAGCAAACAATCGTAATAGTGTCTGTTTTGCTATTTTTAAGAAATTTTTTTAAACCAGATTAAATTCAATGTTCTGGTGACATAAATAGAAAATGCTTTATATTTAAACTTTATTTTTTCCGATGACGGATAATCCTCTTCAGGTGTCTTGAAAATCTGTAGAGGATGTCCTTCAGTTAAGGCAGACAAAATCTTCCGTTATTGAAGACGACGTTTAGTGCTGTAGTCTTAGAGAATAAGTGTAACAAATTTTTTACAATATTTTCTCATTTCCTAAAAATTATCAAGTTATTTTTAATTATAAATATACATGATAATAACAATAGTTATTCATCACTAAAGGTTAATATATAACCTCTTTCTGCATTAATTTTCGTATTTTGTATACGTGTTTCGATAACAAAGCTCTCATCATCAGCAGTTAATTAAACAGTGTTGCACCTGGAAAACTACGGAAACACCCGCACAAAACAAATTCCGTACATAATCTGTACCGTCGAAAGTCAAAACGCACAGTGTGTGCGGTGTTTGCCGTAGTTTTCCAGGTGAGACAATGTTTAATTATCTGCTGATGATGACAACTTAGTTGTCGAAGTACGTAAACAGAATACGAAAATTAATGTGGAAAGAGGTTATATGTATATCAGCCTTAATTTTGATTGAACCTGTGGTTGATTAAGTTAATCAACCATTTGATCGACTTAGGTTAATTAAGAAATTGAAGTTTATTTGAAATCATGAATTAGTAAACCGTTTTTCGATATTTTAATGAACATTAATTACTTTTGAGCAACGGTGTCTATAGTAGTAGAAATTCATTTACTAGTTTGGTCCAAGTACGAGGGTGGTCCCATAAGTACCCGGCCTGACCTAGAGGTGGCGGTAGTTGTTTGAAAAATACCACTGTATTAGAAAGTACACAATCTATAAAGCATATGTTTCACGTTTGAAAACGCCACTTTGTTTAGTATTTGTTTATCAGTCATCAATAGTTAACGTTTTCAGTGAATTTGTAAAAATGGAGAAAATTGGTCATCGTTACGTGATACAATACTTTTATTTGAAAGGCCTCAGCCCAACCGATATAAAAGCCGAACTGGATTCTACTCCGGATGAGTCTGCTCCTTTGTTTACAACAATGAAATATTGCAGAGCTTAAACGAAGCCGTACGAGCTGCCAAGCCAAGCATCGCAGTGGTCGACCAAATGAGGTGACGACTCCAGAAATGGTGAAGAAAATCCACAAAGTGGTACTGGATGATCGTCGACTGAAAGTGCACGAGTTAGCAAATATAATAAACATTTCAAAAAGTGCGGTATATCGCATACTATCTAAAAATTTGAACGTGAGAAAGCTGTGTGCAAAACGGGTGCCGCGTTTGCTCACACTCGAGCAAAAACAGTGTCGTGAAGATGTTTCGATTGAATGTTTAGCAAAGTTTCACAGCAACAAAGCAGAATTTTTGCGCCATTTCATAACAATAGATGAAACATGGGTTCAATCAGTTCATACCCGTGACAAAACAGCAATTAAAACAATGAGCTCAAAAGGAAGAACCGCCTCCAAAGAAGGCGAAGACCGTTTCATCTGCAGGCGTTTCATGGCATCGATTTTTTGGGATGCACCTGGAATAATTTTCATTGATTAGCTTGAAAAAAAAATTTTATGCGAACTTATTGCAACGTTTGGGCGAAGAAATCCAGCAAAAACGGTCGCATTTGATTAAGAAGAAAGTGTTGTTCCATCAAGACAATGCACCAGCTCACAAATCAGTTATTGCGATGGCCAAAATTAATGAATTAAAGTTTGAATTGCTACCTCATGCACCCTGTTCGAAGATTTAGCTCTCTTGCAGGAATAGTGATATAACAGCTACAACGTGAGAACAGTGAACAAAAACTACTGGAATGTGGTATTATTTACCCCTTGAATATACATATGGTAAAGTGAATGATTTTTAAGCTTCGTAAATGGTCTCGAAGGAACGAGAGGTAAGTGATAATATAATAATGCGTCCCATATATTGCTGTATTAGTTCATTTGGGTTGATTTCCTATCGTCCTAGACTAGTACTGTCTCTCACTAATCGGCATCCCGCCTTTATTTTAGAACAATATAATGTACGGATAAATTTAGCCGTACATTATCATCTCAATTGAGATGAAGAGTAGAACAGTATCGTGTTTTTCGATGAATATCGTTTTTGTTTGTGAGCTCGTGATGGTCGTAGTCCTACATTGAAGAGCAGAAAGGCAGTTTTTGAATTTTTACATATAACTTGAGACGAGCATTCATGATTTGGGGTTTAATAAGTATAGAAAGTAGAGCTCCTTTAATATTAATGTTAGGGTATTTATCGTATATCAAGACAATGCGAAACCTATCACCCATGTATGGAATATGATAGGTCGAGATGTTGAACTTATAATAGCTATGTGATGACCTACCTTGTGTGGAATGAGCTTCCACAGGGTCTATAAAAAATCTTATTAGAAGCATTTTTGGGCGAATGAATGTATTCGTTTATGTGAAACGGCGACTCATTATTAAATTTTCTTTATGAAGAGTACGAATTTTTCAATGAAACTCTTACTTATATTTTTATTGGATGAATACGCAATCATTTTGTCATAAATTGGTTAAATATTCCTTAGACTTTTTTCCCTCATATGTTTTGAAATAGTATGATGAATCAATATTATAAACAAACTAGAATCCTTTAGACCTAATAGAATAAACAATGAAGAAACAAAGATTGGAAAATATAATGTTCCACGCAACATTTTTATTTTTGAAGTTAGGGTTTTTATATTCATTTATTTTTTCATTATATATATTGACTTAGCCACTTTATTATAACCAAATCGAATTATGCTATTAATTCTATTAACTTTATTTATCTAGTTTTCAATATATACAAATAGCTACTTTACAGTACAGGCTGTTTCAAAAAGAATATACATATTTCGAATGCATATATTTATTATACTTTAAGACATAGGAATAATAATAATAATAAATTTTATTTCCAAAACAATGTGCACACAGTACATATCATTACATATCAGAAAATAGCAATTAATACATACTACGTACACTCATGCTAGAAACACGTCTTAACAAGAAAAAAAGCTGCTATAAATTTGGACATATAAAGTCATTTATACAATAACAATTTATTGTAAGCAGGTATCGCTTAAGGTTGCTTTTATAAATAGAGAAGTTTGTGATATTTCTAATGCAAAGTGGTAATTTATTGTATAATTTATAGTACATCCCATAAAATATGTTCCCTTTTGGAATACAGATTTTGCGCGTAAGGCAGGTAATAAATAATTATCAGTTCGTGTATCGTATTTATGATTTACATTGCCACTCGAAAAAGCGTTTTTGTTCCTATAAACGAAGCATAGGAGATGTAATATATAAATATCATAAATAGTTAATATCGAATTACTTCGAAAATGTTCTCTGCAAGAAACCCTATAACCCAACCCAAAGATAATTCTCAGGGACCGTTTTTGCATAAGGAACACCCTGCCCACCTCCGGCGACACACCCCAGTGTATCACACCATATCTCATGCAAGAAGCAAAATTAGCATGATAGAAAATAAGCAGGGTACTCAAATTACAGGATCTACGGAGCTGCTTAAGGGTAAAACACACCTTAGCCACAGTTCTGCATACTTCATCTATATGTGCAGACCATTTAAAGTTTTCATTAATTAGCAAACCAAGGATTCTTGAAGAAGAATCACAGTTGAAGAGCTCATTGTTAATTTGTACATGGGAAATATGCTTAATCCTATTGTGAAAGTATACCAATTTTGTTTTTTGCCTATTTAAAATTAACTTGTTGGACACCACCCGATCGTTAATTTTATTAAATGTTTCATTGGTCACATCACAAATATCACTAATATTTGAAGAACTGACAACTACACTAATATCGTCCGCATAAAGAACGACTTGTTCTACATTTCGGAGAATGTTCGGCAGGTCATTTACGTAGACCAAAAATAGTGTGGCTCCCAAGATAGATCCCTGGGGTACACCTCTGTTAATACCAGTGTAGCTGGACTGATAGTTACCGATCCCGACACTCTGTTTACGGTTAGTAAGATTCAAACCATTTGTTAGCGATGCCCCTAACACCATATTGAGACAGTTTGTGAAGTAAAATATTATGATGGACCAGGTCAAATGCTCTTGATAGATCAACGAATATCCCAAGACAAGGTAGGTCGTTGTCCAATGAGTGATGGATGCTGTTCAAGTTCTCGAAGAGCGCCGTATCGGTACCCCATTCCCTGCGAAAACCATGCTGGTTAGACGAAAGTAAATTGAAATTGGATTAAATAATTCATTACGCTCCTATTCACAATACTTTCGTATATCTTGGAGACGATTGTTAGTAAATTAATAGGTCTATAGTTCTCTAGATGGTTTTTATCGCCTTTTTTATATATTGGATGAATTGTAGATAGTTTAAGATTTGAAGGAAAAATTCCTTTTTCAAAAGAGAAAATTATTAGATATGTCAGTACCGGTGCAATTACTGAAGAAACACATTTTACAATAAATGACGGAATATTATCACACCCAGTGGATGACTGAGTACCCAAGGCATTAATTACAGCGATAACATCACCCTCTGAAACAGGCGACATATAAAATGATGAAACTGTGCCAGTTATTTGCAGATTATTATTAACTTCCGTCTAATTGGCTTTATCGTTCAGAATATCATAGGCAAACTTTGAAGGGAGAGAAGTGAAGAAATCGTTGAATTTTTCACATAGTTGTTGCCTATTGGTTTCTGGAAAAGTATTGGTTCTAACTTGGGAAAGATTATTTTGAATAACTGATCAAGCAGCTTTAGTTTTATTAGAAGATGATCTTATAAGCACTTCGTTCATATCATATTGTCTATTATGTAGAAAGTCTTTATAATATTGTTCATAACGTTTAAATTCTTCTTTGAATATGGAATACTGCGCGCTAAATTCTTTTAAAAATAATAATTGTTTTTTACCTGCAAAATGTCTGAAGTAATCCAAGATGTTTTTGATTGTCTGCCCAAATTACATTTTAATACGGGAAAACAGTAACTATGATAATACAAAAAAATATCAAGAAAAATTTTAAACGCCTGGTCAGGGCAATTACACTCGTATACACTAAGCCATGATTCATTCGCTAACATGTCACAAAATGTCTTTAACGAACTACTAGAATATTTATGCCTGTAAATGTAATCCTTCGCATGACCTGTATAAGGTGTCATCACACTCACAATTTGACTATCATGGTCCGACAAGTTGTTGTCTATACAGGAGACTGTAAAGTGGTCACTAGGAAAATTAACAAAAAAATTTTCCCAACATGTAGTAGACTCTCCGCAAACACGAGTAGGTTGTTCGAATGTCCAAAATAGGTTGTAAGCACTGCACAAGTCTTTAAGTTGTTCACGCATTGTAGACGGAATAAGAAAATCGATATTAAAATCACCGCCCACAACAATTGGCATATTGTCGTTGTCCAAGCTGTCCAAAATCTGCGATAAATGCTCCAAAAACATATTATAGTCCGATTTCGCAGGTCTGTAAAGCACTAATATTTTAATAGGGTACGTTGTCTTGAGTTTCACCGCACACACCTCCAAAACATTTTTACATTGAAACGGGACACATCTATCGGTTTACACTTAATGCTGAGTCCAGTGTAGATGGCCACACTCCCATGCTCTTTAGCATCGCGGCAACTACATGCAGACATCGTAAACCCATTCACATTAATTAGTTGTACCTGCTCATACGATAGCCAATGTTCACTTTAAAGTAGCACGTCAATGCTGTGCTCATTTAGCACAACATTTAGTTCTGCCAATTTATTTGTCATACATCTGGTGTTTTGATGCATAATTTTAACGCTCGTTATCATTTCTCCGTTTTTTTACTATACGGAATAAAAAACGATTAACACATACATTCTGAGGCCAAAATTCATGTGTATTTACTACTTCTAGAAATTGCGATGGAACTGATACCTTAAAAGAAGAGTATCTGTCCGGGTATTTACTCTGCAAAGGTTCACACTTAACCCCCTCGATTTCTTTAGTTTGCATGTAGTTAGTTACTTCTTCCGCAGAAAGGTTTGAATCCAGGTTGTACACATGCAGATGACTGTAACTTTGAACTCCTTTAATCGTGGCAGCAGAGTTTGTTCCGCGCATTACATCAAGTTTTTCTGGTTTCCGTTTCTACTCACGCATTTGCATATGAAACTTTACACACATATTTACGAACCTCTCAAGTTCAGATTATCAGGGACACGAACAATATCACATCGATACTCAAATTCCTCCTATTCTCGGGCAAGCATGTCCTTCGTCATTTATGTTATTGCAGTACGGATCCGGTTCTTCAACTCTTCCAGATCCTGTAGAAATGGTGGTACATAAACGTTGTCTTTAACGAAACCCCACAGGAAGAAGTCACAGGGTGTTAAATCTGGTGACCGTGGAGCCTCAGCTCCTTGACGACCAATCCAACGGTTCTGTAGAGTTTCATTCAGATATTCACGCATTTGGCGCCTCCAGTGAGGGGGTGCCCCCGTCTTGTTGAAAAATGAATTTGTCTTCGTGCAGCCTCGGAAACAACCAGTTTTGTAACATAGCGAGATACTGCTGACCGTTAACCGTGTTTCCATCAAAAAAGAATAGGCCGTAAACAGATGATGGGGATATCGCACAAAACACATTGATTTTAAACGAATCTTGTACATGTTCAATGGCTGTATGTGATTTCTGTAGACCTCAAATTCGAACATTATGTTTACTTACCAGGCTACTAACATGGAAAGTCGCCTCATCACTGAACACGATGATGCGTTGTGCGAGTGTTATCATTGTCAATAGCTTCATGAAGCTCGTTACAAAATGCCACACGTTTCCATTTGTCATCGGTAAGCCAAATTGTCACCAAATTGTTGTTCTAGGCAGTTGTAACTCCCGACTGGCACGACGAGTTGATTTTGAAGGATTACGTTGGAATGCAGTTTGAATTCGTGCAACACGAGGGCGGCCAGGACTCTTTTCTTTACATACACATCCTGTATCTACAAACTGTCGATATCATCTGCGAATGTTCCACCCATTCGGAGGATCAATTTGGTAGCTCAACCTGAAACGTCTTTGCATTGTAATCACGGAATTTCACTTCGCGTACTCGAGAACACAAAATGATTTCTGCTGCGGAGTAGCCATTTTAAACATACGACGGTTATGATGTATTCGTTTTTCCAATAGCAGAGCCGAGGTGCAGCGATCGATAGTTTGGACAAAATAATACTTTGTAATACGTATATTCTTTTCGAAACACTCTCTACATACTTACATATGTCAATAAATTTTGAAGGTTTTGAAGGTTATTCCCGCGCCATCCCTAGTGGTAACAGAGGCGGGTTCGTATTTGTTTCAGTATTGTACTAGTAATGAACTGAAATGCATATTACGTAGTATGCAATCATTCGAATATTTCTTATTGCACGATCATATTCAGATTGACTGTTAATGAGCAAAATTTCACTAACCGAAGTTGCGCGGCATATAAATTAGATGTCAGGGTCTTTTTTATGATCCGAATAATTGAATATGTGATTCAATCCATCACTAGCTCATACTATTTAGCGAGTATTATTATATATATTATATTACCTATTCCTTTCCTTCTCTAATTAAGAAGAAATCGAGTTGCAAAAAAATGTCGAAATGAATTACTTTCATTTTAGAATATGTTACTCTTATAAAATGAAATTATTTAAGAAAATGTATATGCATTATATTACACTGTATATTATAACACACAAGACGTATTAAGGATAATTATTATGCAAATACGTATATCAAAATCTTGAATCATATACATACGTGATTCATTAAAAATTGTTTAAAACAAATACTTGAATTAGTGCGAAGGCTGCATTGTCTTATCTTTCATTATCTTGTCTAGTTTTGTTATTGAATTAGTTAAACACATATGTTCCTGTAAAATATCTTTAACAAATTATCCTGACTCATCGCACTGATATACTAATCGATTATTTTGATATAAAGTACATATAAAGACTGCATGTGCTATTCAAACTACCAATTTGTAGATATCAAGAGTGTAACAATGTTTTATTACATAATTTTTGTTTTCGTTTGGATTAATGCCAGTAAGTAAAACGTTCCTATTATTATACTGAACATTATATTAACTTCTTTGCTTTATTATTAATATATTTGCGTAAAATTGTAATGTACATATAATCTGGCAGAGATTTTTTTCAGATAGTCAGTTTGTTTTCTTTATTGGGACAAATTGTTATTGAGTACATATACCCAGTAACGACTGTCTCTTTCAAGGATTAACTGACAAACTCTAAAGATTAAAAATACATAATAATAGTAATAAATATAATTATACCATAGGATCGAATTCTTTTATCTTTTATAAGACTAAAATTATTTTATTATTTAGAAGATGTTCAGACGTCGCTAATTGTAACATAGTGGTATTTAATCACGATAATTTCTTGCGAGATGTAACGTTCGATTCTGACTAACTCCTTAGAAAATAACTGTAATAATAATAATAATAACTACAACTATAAAATAATTATCTGAGGGTATAAATATAAAATTTCCTATAATTGGCATCATTAGTTCGCTAGTAATCCTTAGTCAACGGAGATCAGACTTTCTGACGCGACAATGTTGATGAACAATGAGGGAACAAAACAAGGGAAAAGACAAAAAATCATTCGCAAAGAGATGGTCGTGATTTACAAAGATTACGCAAAATGAAGACGGTCCTCCCTCGGGCTGTCCAGTTTCTGATGCTACAGGTGAAAATGGAAAATGTTGCGAAACTGGTAATGAAGGATGCCCGAATAAAGAATGCTAGCAGAGGTGACTAACCTATCCGTTTGTACCATTCATACTATTCTTCATGACGTGCCGCGATATTCTAACGGCGCCGCGAGTAGAGTGCTGTAGAGAATTTTTAGAGCTCTGTGGTAAAGATTCATCAAGCAAAGTGCTGCAGGAGGTGAAATGTGGGTCCACCAATATGACCCTGAAAGTAAGCAGGTGGCATAAGAAAGATACAGATCTTCCAAAGAAATTTAAAGTTATTTCTCTACCGGAAAAGTCGTAAACACAGTGTTTTGGGAGTGAAAAGAAATTTTGCTGATGGAGTACATGGAAAAAGGTGAAATCATAAACGTAGCATCTTACGAGTAATTTAAAGGAAGTAATTAATGAGAAACAGCGGAGTAAACTGATCATCGGTGTGTTCTTTCTTTACGACAACGCTCCGAGCATACGGGGGGCGTGATTGCAAGACTGGTGTTTCTAGATTGTGGTTTTGAAGAAATCAACCACTAAATCATCACTTGGGGCTAGGTCTAAACTATAGGGTGCATAACCTAGCCTCTAGTAAACTTGTTTATTCTCTAATTTGAAAGCATCGTGAGAAATGATTTTCCGATGATGAAGAGTTCAAAACGGCAATAAATGCACATTTGCAGACAGAAAGTTATTTTCTGCAAGATATTCAAAATTGAATTTCGAGCTGTAATATTATATATATATAATGAGGTTACGGGGAATTATATTCAAAAATAAAAATAAATTCAATTGTTTTTGCGTTTTTCTTCATGATGATACCGAAAATATAATGAACGCGTTCATATGATGTGCTTAGCATAAGATAAATTCGGAAGCAAATACTACGTGTTGAAAAGCTGCTAGGACCA